>JAZHYW010031729.1:0-30360 GCA_037355805.1 Ixodes ricinus
GCGAAAGGTTCCGCTCGCGTATGTCGCGTCGAAGGTCGTCAGGAGATCGTTCATGTCGTCAGGAGCGTGGTTCCGAATGTACTCGAGTCCAGACGGCATGAGGTCGGGAAGTACAAAGGCAAGCCCATCAAGCATGCCGCAAAATTTCCGAAAGACATTGTCTGTCCTGTACTTGGTGACGAGCCCCAACTCCGGTACCTCTACGAAGAACAGTGCGAAATTAGAACCCAACTAGTACAGAACATTATAATGCAAGAACACATAAAAAAGAAAGAACGAGGGTTAACATAGCATTTGAAGCGTCACAATAAACCTTTAATGGTAATTCAGACGTTGCACATCTTTTACTTATTAACTTTTCTTACCTGTCTTTCTTTTTCGAACTTGAGTATATATCAATAGCTGACTTTATCGCAAGAAAGTTACTTGCTTATTTATTGTCTACTCGAATGAATATGTTTGAAGCGCTAATTACCTTGCGATGGGTGCTCTGGCAGAGATGGAAGAAGCACCCCCTTGGTGCAATGTTCCGCCCGAAGACTTCTTTTGCACCCTTGATGGCAGCAATTGCGTAGTCGCTAATGATGGTGCTCGGATCCGGGATGTATCCCTTCGCTTCACAAGCGTCAAGGATTGCCTGGAACAGCTCTTCGTACATTGCAAGGCTCTTACCAGGAAGGAGAGCATAGACGCAGGCGACAGAGCTTTCACCAACTGCGCACCTCAGCACGTAAAGTTGTTTAAAAAGTCGAGGACATACTTAAGACGTACCATCCATGTACCAGGTTTGGCTGGTGCACTAGGCTCTCAGCTGTTCAGTGCTGGCAGAAACGAGCATGCGGTCCCGCCGCTCCGGTCCATTGTCGTAGATGAGGAACTGCTGTGGTACTTCCCCTCCGGTTGCTGCCCAGATGTCGGTGACCCGGAGCTCTGTGGTGGACTGTGGCTCCGTTGGGCGCAGCCGACTTCTTTGCTTGCGCAGGTCACGACATACTGTCTCCAGGTTCCCGATGTTCTCGCGCACAGCTGTCGACGAGTTACTTAGTGCTTGGGCCAAGAGCTTGCTTGGAGGTTCTGACGTTTCTTATGCTTTCCTTTTCAGGTCTTTTCGTAACTTCGTCACCTTAGTACCATTGGCGTCGTTGGCGTGGTTGTGCTCGGTCACCGACCAGAAGCGAGTGGTCTGCAATACCAAGTGGTATATAAACACGGGCATATGAGACGCTGCTTACTTTGAACAGAAAAGTAGTGTTGAAAACTTCCTAATATAAGACACTTTGAAATGTGTACCTGAAGATACCGGCTAAGAGGATATATTTTTCTCTACATGTAGCATAATAAAATTCATGATAGCTCTAATAAAGACGGAGCACCCATTTCACATTGAACACTTAAAATATCCTAAATTGCTTGTCAGTGTGCATGTAGTCTATAGATTCCATTCAGATAATTTTTTTTTTTCATTGGCATCATTTATTTTTGTCACCTTTAAAAACATTAGATTTACTGCATTTCACAAAACCAGTTTCTCATCACTAATAAAATTCAGAACCATTTTTGAATGACAAAAGTACCTACAAATAAATTGTGGTTAGTACAGAAAATCATATCAGCATGCATCGCAAACATACAAATGCACCCATAGCCCATAGGTATTCTATGCAGAGGAAAACAAAGATTGTTATACTCGCAGCATGGTCTGAAGTCATCGCTCCTTTCAATCTGCCTGTTCGCTGCATTCGACACTGCCATCGGATCCACCCATTCTTTGACTGCTTTTTTACATAATCATAACGGTCAAGCAGAACCTTCGCCTTTCCCTTATTAGTACGAATAACCTCCATGGTGACAGCAGAAGTGCTATACGACTAGCAAAGTTCGCTTTATATAGCAAATGCATTCAGATACTGCTGTTCGACCACGCAACTCTCAGCCAATAGGAAATAGGCAGAATGCGCTTAGAACTAAACAACCCGTGGTCTTTACTAAACAAAATTAGACCATTTCCTATATCTGTCACGAGGAACAACATAACAAAAGATACCCCCTCTACTCCTAATTCCAGTGTGGACAGGGACAAGATGTGTGCGGGTTATGGTGGGTACAAACAACCCAAGTTACAAACCCTAGAATTGTCAACCAGAAAACTGCTGATAAAAAAAAAAAAAAAAGTTTGAATGATTGCGCTGTTTGTCACCGAAACATTGGTCGCTGTGTTATTTTGAAGCCTAGCTTTGAAAAGACGAAATTTTGGGCGAGCTTTTCTTCGGGTTGGTCAAAACTGCGGTGAGCTTTTCTCCGCATCCGTTGGTTTTGCAATGAGCTTTTCTCCGGGACTCGTCCCCCTGTGCGACCGAAAAAATCCGCCTGGTCCGGGTATCGAACCCGAGACCTCTCCATTCCCAGTGGAGCACCAGACACCTAACTGTGTTTGGAGATTTGTGTTTGTCCTTTGTCCCTCTTGTTCTCCAGGGATTATTTTCGTCATTCTTGTCCAGCTCGCTTGCACCTTTGCATTTAATTGCATTATAATCATAACCTTATAATGTAAGCCATTCACCCTGGTTGGTGTTTGACTGGTGGCAGCTGATAAAACCTGTTTTCTCTACTGACGTCTAACTCCTGGTTAGCTCCGTTGGTAATAATGAGAATAATAATATTTTATTCAACTCTGAAAGAGTTCACCACACAAGGCGATGAGCCCGTACCAGGAGGTCTGTGGTGCCGCAGTTACATGGGCGACAAGGAAAAAGAAAATAACACAAAACACCACTCGGATGCGGTTTTGCATCTTTCCTTCGGGCCCGCTGTCATCTCTGATGGCAGGGGCGCTCCACTGGAAATGGAGAGGTCCCGGGTTCGATACCCGGACCAGGCGGATTTTTTTCGGCCGCGCACCAGTCACCTAGCTGTGTTTGGAGATTTGTGTTTGTCCGTTATCCCAGTTATCCCTCTTGTTCCCCTTCTCCAAGGATTATTTTCGTCATCGTCGCGGGCTAGGTGGCGCGAGTCACCACTATGCATTGAAAAGGCACTCTAGCCACTTCCTCAAAAATATTTAACCATTCCAACGATAAACGTAATAATTGTGGATTTTAAAATAACTGATAATTTCAACCGAAAAACGCTACACGAACGGACCCGTCTTCAAATTAGCGTCGCATCTACCGGAAGTGACATTTTGTTGTCACGGATGTCAAAATAGGTACTTCCTCTCGTAAACAGCTGCCGACCAAAGAAGCAGTCGCCGAAGCTTGCGCCTTGTGCACTTGAAATGTCTTCTGTAGAGTCGCTGCAGCGCGAGTTGACGGTGTGCCGAAACGAGATATCAAACTTGCGGTAAGTGCGTCGCGATTGTGTCCCTAAGAACAAGTTTGCTGACATTTGCAATGGAACCGGTCTCATCCGTAAACTTGCATTCAATGCAGGAAAACTCTCCGCGCCATGAACGTTCAATTCAAAAATCAGTGCGCCGACATCAGGAAAGCTCTTCAGCCTACGGAGCAAGCCGAACCGACCACTCCCGAACCTGATAAACGTGGTAAAGTTTACTACAGCACGTTTCACGTTGTCACCAGCGAGAGCCGCCATGATGGTGGACCAAGTTGAGCACCAAGCGGCCAGGGGCCCTATGTTGCGCTTTTGGACTCCCAGGAGACTAGGGAGAAGGAAGTGACGTCAACAACGCTCTTTGGATGTTGATTGGTGGAGTCGCTGATGACGGTATCTGCTAAGATGCCATCATCTACTAAGATATGCTCATTCACACCTACGTCACTTCCTTCTCCCTAGTCTCCTGGGAGTCTAAAAAGCGCAACATAGCACCCCAGGGTTTTTTCGCGTGTCCTCGAAGAATATTAGATTTGTTTTCACCGCAAAAGTAAGCGACGCATCGCCGAACGCTCAGTTTGGTGCCCAAATGTAGCGCTAGCAGTGCGGATTAGGTGTCAATGTTTCAGAACTGACCATTATCTTATTTAAAAGTTGTGAGCGATTTCCGGAAACTCTCAACGAGAAAATGAGGCCCGTTCACCGGAAGCTCTTGCGCCATTCATCTCTATGTATCCGTGGGGTTCGTCGGCTGCCCTTTACTCATTTAAAATTTCCGAAAATCGCTTAATAACGTTTCAAGTCGTTGAACGGCAAGCTCGGAAACTTTGGCATCTGGTTTGAACTGCTAGCGCTACATTTGAACCCTGACTGAGAATTCAGCGATGCCTAGTTCATTTTTGCGGTGAAGAAAACGTTGTACACCACCCCATATTCGCAACTGTTCACCCCCTATGCGGAACACAAGTTTGTCTGCTTCTTCCGCAGGGGTTGCGATGATATGTCAGAACGCCGAGATCTTATTCGCTGATTTAAGAAAATAGGGGGTACACCTCAAGGCATCTAGCATTGAGGTCTACCCACTATCCTTTCAATCAAAGTCAATCAGAACTCTGCGTCATTCTGATGTCAGCTGCAACTCCTGCGCATGAAGCAGTCGACTTGCTCCCCGCATAAGGGGCGTGCTAGTTCCTATCAAAATGGCTGTCATCCGGATGATCGTCGTAGTACAGCAGTACGAGGTTGGGCCTGCGTACGCGTATGTAATTACAGTTTTGTGAAATACGAGCGACATAAGAGCTGTACCTGATACTTCCACGTCAGGAAGTGGTAAGCAAGCACCTTCATTTGGCAGACGATCATCCAGGAGCTAGAGAGAGCAATTCTCACACAGCAGTACCACCATTGCTGAAAGTTGCGAATAAATCGTGGCAGTTCAATATTGAGGATTGCTCAGCGAGGAACACACAGTGCCCAGATGAATCATCCAGCACAAGTTTTTTCTAGCGTCAATGTCACCAGTGGCGTCAGTAGGGTCAGTGGCACCCGGGGCGGTGGCTCGCCATGACACCTCCCCTCCCCCCCACCTTCTCACTGCCCATGCACCTCTAGCACTGCCCAGGTGCACCGCCTAGAGCTCTGCACCTGAGGCGGTCTAAGGGTGCGGTACCACTAGGGCGCCACACCCCTTAGTGACGCCACTGGATGTCACATCAGCAACCATTGTGGTGGTCTTGCTGCTGAAGCTTTACACACGCTCCAGATTACAGCCGCCATTGCTGACCTTCTCTTGTCTTACCGAGATACCGAGCCACTGAAACGGGCATTGGCGAGCCTCCATAAAGGCCAAAGCTGAGGAGAAGGACACAGTAGAATCTAAAATGGCAATAACCTGGCCTGCAATGGTAATGATGAAGTGAACTAAACGAATAAAAGGAAAGCTAAAACTGAAGGTCGGTTATGGCGGCGCCCATGCACAGTTGCTGTAAAGCATCTACACATGCACCACCAAATTTGTTTTTCTCTGCAAGAGCAAGTAGCAATGACCACCAGCATGGTGCAGTGGCGTCGCATGCAAACCATGTTTTTATTATTATTATTATTTATTAATACTTAATTATTACACATAATAATACTAATAATAATAATATTATTATTATTATTATTTGTAATAATGAAGTAGGGTCATTAGGGTTCCGTGTTTTCTGAGTTTATTCTTTGCCAAACGTTTGGGGCGAATCAAACTGTATATTTTATAAGATACCCTAGATCTTCAAAATTGGAAGTCTAATTTTGCCATGCTTCCAAGTTTCCAAAATTCAATTTATTATTTAAACAGGATTCTCTCTGATCCCTTGTTTAGTTACATCGGAGAAGGGGGGTGTTGTATGGAAGCTTTTGCACTTGCGACTTCAAAATAAAATAAATAATATCAGTGCATAAACATACCCAACATGGATAAGAACTCACCAGTATCAATTATATTTCTTCGTCCGGATTTGGCATTGGCACCCTCACCATTGACAATACTAACTGTCCCATGACAATACTTGCAAACAAGTGTTGCTTTGATAGACTGTTCTATCACTGATCTCTATTAATTGATTGAGCAAATTATTTCAGACTTAGAGCATCTAGAAACCATGGAATGGATAGATTGTAGTGGTGGCCAAGTCAACCTTAGTGAAGTACCTCGGATAACGCCAAGGGAACGGAAAAGAAACGAAAGTAGGGTGTCAGCAGAAACCTTAACTGGACCAGATGGCGTACCAATGAGTACTAGCTAAACTTCTAGGCAAAACAACTAAATTTAAGCCCCAACAAGTGTGGAAAAAATTATTGTTGAGGCGGAAGGTACCCTAGACTTGGCGACAAAGGAGGATAAGGGTATTACTGTTCAAGGTAAAGGCATCGCTCATCAAATTCTACCGCCCCATAATGGTAACTTCTGTCCTATACAGACTAGCTATGCAGGTGGCAAAGGGCAGAGTAGAAGAATGGACAGGAACCAAAGAAATGTTTGCGAGAGTTTCCAGTATAATGTTTGTAAAGGTAGAAGACCAGAAGGTGATTTGTATGCTGTCAGCACAGTGTATCGAAATAGCGCAGGCCAGTGAACGATTGCTATGGATGGCATTTTTAGACATACAAGGAGTGTATGACAATGTAAATCGAGAAATTCTGTGGACTCAGCTAAAAGAATCAGGTTTAAGTATGGAATTGGGAAGTCTCTTACAAAAGAGTATGCATTCAACATGGGAGCCTGAAACCACAGTGCCAGCAGCAAATAAGGTGGGGGCTTAAGCAGAAACGCCCCCTGTCACCTTTACTTTTCACAATATATTTGGGAGGACTGGAGATACAGATCAAATGTGCACAATATGTAAAATGAAGAGGGAGGAACATGTGATTCTAAATTGTAAAGAGCTTAGTACCCCCTCCCTGAAGAGGTCCGTAGCATTTCGCTGTGGACATCTTTTCATGAACAGACGTTTCATTGACACTGAGACATTTCGTGGACGCATGCTCCTGCAACATTTTGTTGACAAGGTGTATTTTTAATAAGTGCGTAATCAAATCTGAAAGTTGCTAAAGGCTGGCACGTGATTCACTGAAGCGTGTTTACCTAAGTCTCGGTGCCCCTTTCTCTCTTCCCCTTAAACCAGGCACGACGCAAAAAGTTTGTTGCAAAAACAGCAGGGTTGTGTTCGATGAAGCGTAACAAGGTGTGTCGGTGAAACAAACGCAAGAAGCTTTTTGATGAAAGAAACTGTCGATAAAACGTCGCATGTCTATGAAATGACCTGTATATGAAACGCTCGACGAACAGATTGACATTGCTACTGAAGGGGCGACAGGCGTACCGGGGGGGGGAGGGGGTGTCCTGGGTTTCGCCAAAAGAAGATGGAAGGGTCCATTATAGTTAGGAGTTCGTGCTTTCGGAGTTTCTTTCTCGTGAAATCCGGAGGGTGTTTTTTTTTAGTTTAATTTTTGCCCAAAATTTGGAGTTTGTCAGAAACTAGTTTTGTTAAATTCCCTTTTCTTTTTTTAAACCGGAGAGGACGGACAAAGTAGGGAATTTATTTTTGCTATGTTTTCCAAATTTTCAAGATTGAAAATAAAAATATATATTAACCGACAGGTGTAATAATCCCTGCCCCACATTTATAAAAATGCACGTGTAGCACATAACATTGGCGCCCTTGCCATTAGTAATACTAACTGTCCCACAACAAAACTTGAAAAAGACGCTTTAAAATCACTGAACTCCTTGATGTTGTCGTTGGAAAGCTATTGTTTTCATTCTATCGAGCTTCTTCCTGCGGCTGCCAGGCTAGGTGGCAGAAGCCACCGCCCAATGTAGAGGATCCATCCACGGCTCTGTATCCATCCATCTATGCCGGCCGCCATGTTAAAGGGAACCTACGCAGCGTCAACAGCACGTCCGTCGCTCTCGCCGCATGCCTTTGCAAAAACGCGCATTGTTTCCGCGATGCCGACGTACTGCTGCGTACCTCTCTGCAAGCAGAGTGGCTATTTGGACACGTCCGGTGCTAAGGTACGTACTCGTAGATATTTTCGTTGTCTGACGACAAACCGCGCGGAGACGATTGCGCGCGGCCAAGTGCGAAAGCCAGCGTTCGCTATCCTTAATTAAGTTTGCAGTTTTCGTAGCCCGAGCCCGAGTTCCTAGTTTCCGCTCCGTAGAAGGCCGCAAAGTATGACCGACGGTCCGGATACTGTACAGTGTGCTTCGTGAGCACGTAGCTTCACTCACATCTGCGCGCCAGGTTTCAAAGATGCGCATGTCTGCGATATTGTACACACGAAAGCCCCGTGCTTTTGAACGCGCCTCTTGTTCGCGCAAGCCCGTGCATTGTGCGCTCCCGCTTGTAACGATCGGCTTCGCAAGGCCACATACGCTAGGGGAAAATCTTACAGTTTTATAGTGTTTGGTCTTCTTTTCGCAAATCTGTTTCATCATAGCTTGCTTTTTCATGCTCTAAAGGCAATGCACATGCAAAAAGAAAAAAGAAAAGCAAAAGCGCGTGGAACATTGCAGGAGTGTAGGAGAATTAAATACTGTAAACGACTTATTTTTCGCGGGCTCAATATTTCGCGATTCC
Source organism: Ixodes ricinus (assembly GCA_037355805.1). Classification (NCBI taxonomy): domain Eukaryota; kingdom Metazoa; phylum Arthropoda; class Arachnida; order Ixodida; family Ixodidae; genus Ixodes; species Ixodes ricinus. Next base: position 8,457 of record JAZHYW010031729.1, read on the forward strand.
GGAATTGTTCGCGGGTTGGAGGCGATTAGCGAAATTCGCAAAAATTAAGTTGTCTACAGTAAATAAAATAGCAAAAAAAAAAATTCTAAAAAATTAACAAAAGTTTTTTTTTTTTCGTTTCTAGTTTTTGTAAATGTGTAAAATGTAGACCATTTTATCGTGGGTAGCACCATTTTGAATACTGTAGCACCATCTAGCAAGCATCAAGTTCTGCAGCCGTGCTGAGTGGTTAGAAACGTTGGCGAAAGTGCTCTTCGGGTGCCGCTTTGCGTTAAAAACTTGGGCGTGCTATTTCGCAAAAAAAATTGTGATGGCAAACAATGTTACAGTTTGAAGAACTGTGCACACGAACATGGCTCATATTTATCCCCTTCTGGGTCGCCGCGATGTCTTCAAATGTGAATTTTTCTAATTTCGCGACCATATTCGGTCCTTATTTTTTATACATAAATTATAAAGACCAGTGTAATGAGGTAGCCTGGCACAGAACATTCGAAACAGTAATGTTTCGGTGACTCTGACGTAACGTTAAAAAACGGTGCAGTGTGAACCACCTTTTTAGCCTTAGCCATTTCTATGAAATTTACGGGGCATATTTGTAGCTGTGAAAGAGGGTGCCATGCAAGTTTCAAGATTATAAGTTAGTCCTTTGAAGTGTTATATAAAACTACATAAAATCAACACGGAGGAAAATTATGATTTAGAAACAGTAATGATAATGGCCAGTTCAAGTCAAAGGTACAGCAACTTTTCATAGCTAGTGCATTAAAATGCAGGAAAGCAGTTAACAGTTGCAATCCTTACAAAATTTCAGTATAGAAACCCCACAAAAAGAAAATATATATTTTACGTAGTGTTTTTTTTTTTTTTTTTTCAAATGTAACTTACATGAACATACTTGCACAATGTTGATCCAACATTAATGTAGGTCTTGCGCAAAATCTACGACGGCTGTGTGCTAGCAGGGGCTTGTACGAGTATGTTTGAACACAACACACGCTGGTAAACGTACCTTCCGCTAAACGCAAACGTCTGATTGGCTTCTCTTCTTCTTTTTATTTATGCGAGATAATTAAGCGTGTTAGAGTACCTCAGCTCTGAGCACATGGAGCGAAAGCTCGCACTGCAGAACCCTGCCCGTTTCGGTCTAGATGAGCATTGCATCGGCGTGCGGTTGTGCATCACTACAGTGTGATGTGTGCTAAAGACACCAGTCTTGCAGTAAAACTGCACTGGCTAAATTTTTCATCTACAGCGGAGACACCAGGCACCCACTGGGGCCGACAAAGGAGGTAACTCACACAAACAGAGCTGCGTTTAGTCAACACTAGAAAGAGCATTGATGCAGCGGTGACTTGAGCCTAACTTAGCACTGATGCAATGCTGTATCACTAATACAGCATGAAGTCGGTGCTACATCAGCAGGGTCAGCACTATTCCCAGCACTGACTAATAGCGCCAAGGTAGTGCTGCGCTGTACATTTGAACTGGCCTTAACTTCCCGCTGTCTAAACAACACACACAACACAATTAGTATGTTACCAATATTTTTTGTTTTCTGTCTTTTTTCTTTGCAAGGGGCCCACCCGTATATTTTAACTAAATTCGATCCTCATTTGCAGGTATCGTTTCATAGGTTCCCACGAAACGAAGACATCCGCAAGAGATGGATAACCGCCATAAAGCGCGACGAAGGGCCGTCCTTCCAAGTGTCAATGGCCACCAAAGTGTGCTCGAAGCACTTCGTGACCGAAGACTTTGTTCCCAACGTGGCCAGTGGACAGAGGATGCTGCGCGACGACGCCGTGCCATCCGTATTTAGCTTCAAAAAGCCGAAGCGCGTCCGCAGTGCACCACGAGCAAGGTTGCCGCCGCCCACGCCACGGCCCGCGTCTTTGCCGCCGCCCGTGCCACGGCCCGCGTCTTTGCCGCCACAGCCGGCTCTTTCGCCGCAGCATGTTCCTTTGTTCCCGTCCACTCTCACGGCACATCACCTCGTGGGAAGCGGTCAGAAGCTCGTTTTCTTCTTATTTCATTCCACCGTTGGGGGTGATCGGTGGTTGAATGGTTGAGACACACAACCGCACACCAGTTCGGAGCACGTGGAGCAAAAGCTCACGCTGCAGAACCCAGGGATCCTGGGTTCAATCCCCACCCTGCCCGTTTCAGTCTGAATGAGCATCGTACTGGCGTGCGGTTGTGTGTCACTACTGCATAGTGCACGTTGAAGACCCCAGGCTAGTGGTTGTACTGCACTGGCTAAATTTCTCATCTGCAGCTGGGAGACTCGTCGCCCGTTGAGGCAGACCTAGTTCTAGGCTGTATAAATGTACACACACCCCAATTTTTTTCATTCCACAATTTCACCATGCAACTGCGTGGGGTCGACTGGCAAAAGGAGAATTTACATTATGCAGTGCAATCCACTTATAACGATATTGAAAAATCCGTACATTCAGTCATTATAACTGATCATCGTTGTGTCTGGACTAGAAACTGAGCATTTTTAGTCTGAAAACTCTAGAAACTAAACGTTAAAAACGGTACATCGTTATATGTGGTATCGTTATAAGTGGATTGCACTGTACTTCGTTTCACCTGAAGTCCAGACGCAGCCGACGCTACGAGCCGATAGGACCAGTTATGACAGCGTTATAAGTGCGCCGTCATGTTACTGTACGAATTCTATCATCGCTGAACCAATCGTAAGCAGAAAAGTCCCAGTGACTCGCACTTTTGACGCTGCTCGACCGGTCTCATAAGCTTGTAGCTTCGGATGCGTCTGAACTTGAGCTGAAACGAAGCGTCGCTTGATTGTGCTGACCAAGACTGGGGATCGCTGAACGTGTTGAGCTCAAACGGTAGACTTTGGAGCGTTCAGCGTTGGTTTGCGGCGCCGCAATAGAAGTGGGCTCGCCATCTCTGCCGTCGCCTCTGCTGCTTTATACACTGGCAGTATGCTGGCATACGCTCAACGGTAGTCCTGCTCCTGTGACGTGGTGACGCGTCGAATCGAGCCGAGCCAGTTCTGAGCTTATATGGGGAGGAGCAAGTTTTGCTGTACATGACTCTGGCATGATATGTGACATAGATTGGCTTCAAAAGAGGCAATCTGTGATGTCGTATCACATAGTATATTTATTTTATAAGACACCTGTTAGCTGCCCTGCTTAGCTTGGACAATATTCTCCGTCAGTATTCCTGTTTTTGAGTTTTACAATGACCCCCTTGGGACTGCTAAATGTCTTTAGCCTACATGTAATGGTCGTGCATGACAATTTTTTCATGGAAAATGGCTCGTGTGATGCGATCACTTGCTCTTGAGCAGGTCGCAAGCAGGTTAGCTTTTAGTCAAGCAGCATCACTGTGAGTCTGTGACGTAACGTCTCAGCCATACAGCTGATGACCAGTCTTGCCATCTCTCTCTGGCAGATACTTTAGGTTTTGCCGGAAACACTTGAAACCAAAATTTGAGCTGTGATATTAATAAAACTACCACTCGAAATATGAAAAACAAAAAAAAAATTATATATACCTGGTAATTTAGGGATACTGACTGAGCTGAAAACAGTAGTTATCCCAAATTTGAAAATATTGACCGGAGTTTTTAGCTACTCAGCATATTTTCTAAAAGAGCGCAAGAAACTGAGCTTAAAGCAGCAAATTTCCCCTGAAATTTTTAAATAATCCTTAATCGTAGAAATATGATATAACCAAAGCCGAAACTAACCTGCAACATTACAGGCTCAAGCTGCCCATGTCAAAACATGGGCAGCTTGAGCCTGTTTCGCCCAGCGTCAAAAGAAGTCGGAAGGTCGTTGCGATCGTCTGTGGAAAATAATAAACTACAATTCACCGAGCATGTCTTAGTCAAGCAATGACCAGCAAACGTTTCAAGATTTTCATCCACGAGATTTCGGGCGATCCGCCATTCGCATTCTATCCGCCGGTATCGACCCCCGAGGGGACTTCCCGGGGGGCTGCATCTCGCAATCCATCGACATGTGGACCCAGATGTCGCCTCAAAGCAGAAAGGCTCGGAAGGTTTCATTTACTAGCAAGGTGTAAACTGTCTTCTGGCACGACGCGAACGCTAGGAGCCAGCGTTCCCAGTCGGACTGCTCGAACCCACTACGTTGCAGAGTCCTCTTGGTCGGACTCCACAATGCGATGGAGGGTGGAGGGAATTGGTGATCGGCACCCCACAGCCGATCACCGATTCCCTCTACCCTTCATCGCATGCCGCAAACAGCCTTAGCCAGATGCTATTCGCAAAACCACAGACGCTCACTATTGCTACAACACACAATACCCTGGAGTAGTCAGCGTCGTCTGCTCTCGGATACAACTTTGACGTCGCGAGTGGCCCAGCTCGTTGTTGTTAGTAGAGCGGCAGCGAGTGATATGGAGGTGTACGCATAAGCTTCAAAATTAATTTTCTCAAAGGAATATGAATATTTTTATTAAATATTTTGTAGACATACTCTCGGGTGGATATTTGGTACATGGTCGAAATTTTATAAAAAATCACTGACCATCAATATTTTGCCTTGAAGGGGCACTGACACCCCAAAGGTCGCATTTTTTTTTATTGTCTAAAACGATGCAAGTTGTAGTCGTAGACACGCAAAAAATAAAAAGGCGTGCGCGCGCCTTTTTATTTTGGCGCTCTTCTCCCGCTCCTCACCTCCTCGCTTCTTTTGATTGGTGACGTCAAAAATCATGAAATTTAGAAGCTTTGTAGGCGACATTTCTCTAACATTTAATAGCGGCAATCGTAAAACATGTTTTTTAACGCAATTGCGAACGCACTACGGCCCTTCTTTTTGAAATACCGAAAATCGGAGTCCGGTGTGATGTCGTCTCCTGGATTTGTACCCTCCCTTGGAAAACTTGGCGGCGCTCGAGCAGAGGATGATCGGTGAGTCGGGGAACCGGACGAAGAAACCGGTTTTTCAGGGTCCGCCGGCGCCCTTCTCTCCCGCTCCCTGACCTCCTCGCTTCGGGTCGTGGTGGCAACGGCACTTTGCTTTGTAGCGTGGAGCGGAGGTGCGAAAGAAAGTCGACTCGCAGGAGACTGCAAAATTTGACGTCACTGCACTGGCGTGGATCGCGCGGGAACTTCAAATTCGGCATTTGGAAATTGTTTTTTTACTTCACAAATACTGAATTCCCAAGTTTCGAATTTTGAGGGTAATGTCCTGGCACCGTTTTCAATCGTTTCGGGTAATAAAAAAAAAATGATTTTGATGTGTCAGTGCCCCTTTAGGAAGCACAAAGTCTATAAGCTTCGCGTAAAAAAAAAAAAAACGGAAGGTTCGTAGCTTCCAGTGGCATTGAAACAAAACCACTCTTCACTCAAAAAGCACCAATTCTATGGTCCAAACTGGAAAGCCAAATACTAGTTTGTTTTTCTCGGGACCTAGAAGTACAATGACCCATTGTCCTGGCTTTCCTAGCTAACCTTAATGAGATTAACGATAATCCCCCTTTTGTCAATAGTTTGAAATGTGAAAGGAAACTACCCCTCCTCAGGACTAAACTCGAGAGCACTGACTCTATGCTACAACCAAGCGTGTTTGTAGAATACTGGCTTGTTTTTTTTATTTAATGCAGATTTGCATTTTTATTGGGACTAACTCCGATTTAGCAATGACAAAAAATTGAGTGAATTGTAATTGTAATTTATTTGCACAAGAGATAGGTGCCTGTACACGGCAGCGTGCCAGGCTAGTTAGAGAGGTTACAATCCTTGCACACATGCGCCGGTCACCAAACACCTTCTCCGGGAGCTCTGCCGGCCATAAAAAAGCTACTGTAAAAGAAAAAAAGGAACAACAAAAGAAAACAAGAAGCAGGAGGGAGGTTTTCAAGAAGGCTTCACCAGCAACAAAAACTTCAAAAGCATCAAAGAAATGAAAAAAAAGAAGCTACAAAAGGTGGGGCGTGGCGACACAAATACAGCTTCACCTGCCTAGAAGGCTGAGACCAGCGAACACCCATTTGGTTTGATCAGTAAATCACAATCAAGCTAACTTTATTTTTCTCTCTCTTCTTTTGCTATTGTAACTTCAAAAATTTGAGAGTTTTTGTGTTTTCTTTTTTGATAAATCGGATTTGTTGGATTCTATCTCAAAATGCAGAACCCTAAATATGAGCAACGGCTTTATGATACCACGTGTGGCCAGTTTAGAGCCAGGAAAGATTAAACTAATAACCTAGCCTTATAATGCAGAGATTTAAGTGTTATCACTAAGGCTGTGTGAATAGTGGTTCTAATCAAATAGCACTGCTACATTCATAACCTTCACAGCACAGGTGAAAGCCACAAGAACCGTCTCTTTTAACACTATTGAGGCTAGGGATGACATTGTGCTATTTGATTCAAACCAACATTTGGAGACTAAGAAAAGGGAAAATTCAAAATCTTTTTAAATCTGTTTTGTTTACCAATATTTAAAATTTTTCGTGCGAGTTTTTTTTAGTTCATTTTTCATTGTGAATTTACTGCCTGCTAGCCCCCTCATGTAATGCCCCTTGAAAAAGGGGCTTTAAGGAAGCAATAAATGAAATTAAATATTTGCACACCCTCAGTAGTCATGTATGGTTCACTTCAGCTCACAACACAGTTTCTCAAATCAGCACTCATTTAAGCAGCACTATCGGGATAATATAGATGTAAAAGTAACCTCTTGCAAAGTAAAGGCTGATTCACAAATTTGAGATTGAGCGTGGCTGACCATACTGCTACTGCTCATAGCTGCTCACGATGAGGTAACACACTGCTGCCATCTATTGAACAGTTCTGGTCCACTTTACGGTTTTGCTGGAGGTTTTTTTCAGGATTTGAAGGTCTTGCAGTATTTGCAAAATCAAGACTGAAGGTTTCACAGTATTTGTGAGATCAAATATGTGCACTATCCATAGGACATGGTAAGATTACTTCAATCCCAAAGTGAAAGAAAGCAAGTATGTGCCGGCCGGAAGTGGGTGAGGCAACCCAATAGACGGCACCGGTATGCTATCTCGTCGTAAGGAGTTGCAAATTGATGACCCTTTTGTATGTAGACTGGGTGACCCCCAGACAAGAACTATAACAAAGAAAGCAGATCATGGACTTGCTCTTCGACTGTGTAAGGTAAACCGACTCTAGTCAAGCTGTCTTGGTTTTTCTTTTCTCTTAATAAACATGTTCTACTAGTACTAGCAGTCACAAGCAGCTTCCTAAAAAAATGTGCAACATTGTTGTGGTTTTTTTTCTCCACAGAAGCTGGCAAGAAAACGGCGCCTTCGTCTTCGCTCCGATCGGCCGTATCCGCACGGCCTTTCCATCCAAGAACGCCACTCCGCGCCAAGCGTGCATCTGCTCCCAAAGCAGTGCCACTCTATCCATCGACAAGGAGGTCTTCAACCGCCCACAACATTGCCTGGACGGGCTGGAGGAGTTCTCGCACGTCTGGTTAGCCTCTTCATCCTGTAGTAGATGCCGACGTGCCAGCGCGGCTTGCATGCAGAAAATCCTTTTCAGCGTCCCCTCGTGCTCTTCTCTCCTCCTTCCCTCTAAAAAGAGTGGACCTGGGTCACGGTTATGAGCTACTCTTTAGGTGGCACTGCGAACGCAACGATGCGATCAACCAGATAAAGTCCCACTGGCGCGTGCCCAAGTAGCGTATGCTGACAACATCTCTATTAGCCAGATAGCACAACTGAGGAAAAAAAGAAGCAAACAAAAAACAAAAAAAGTGTCTTTACAGTGGCACCCAGTTGCACGTGCTTTCCGCTCAGCGGTCCTGCTCCGACCTCGACGGATGCTGGCTCGAACACCGCACTAGAGATCTCTTCGCTTTAATGTGTTCGCAAAACCGTTTTGCCGCCGTTCAGGCACGAAACTAGGGTCGACGATAAAGCTGTGTCCAAACAACACGCATAGTGCAAGTGCGAAGTTCTACAGGACATGGCACACTCGGGTAACGACTTTAGGGACTGGCATGTCTCCCATAGAGAGGCCTGGGAACCAGGGCCCACGACAGGCTACCACTAGCCCATTATCGAAGAGTCATCTGGTGGTGCCGCCTGCAACCGAGGTAAAGAGAGGACTTGTCTCGCAGCTGCGACGCGCATGGTCTCCGCACCCATGCGTGCCTTACACCGCAGTCTGAGGCAACACCTCCTGGATAACAAGGCTGTAGTGCCAGTACGGTGACTGGAAAGCCTCTTCAGCTGGTGTGTTCTCCATCCTTCTCTGCCCATATGTCATTAGTGGCCTTGAAGTGGCAACAGATGACGTGACAGAAGCCGACGCGTTACTTTGTCAGATGGTGGAAGTCCTAGCAATTGGTGCCAGAAATCTCAACAAAAAGTGAGAGTGCCGCGGCGTCGTGACTTCCGACTGTTTCTGTGGATGGAGAGCGACCCATACCAGAACAGGCATGTGCCACATCCACCACCGCTGCCATGACATCGCCAGGATCCCAGTTGGCGACATGACACTTCCATGACGTGTCATAGAAATGTCATGTGTTGACGTGTCACAGAAGGACTCAGTTCTTACTGATAAAAGACGAGTCCCAGCCAAACTTTTTAGAACTACAGGTGTTCACGAATAATTGTCATCAGTTTTCAGAGAAAGATTTGTCTCGTGCATAAGTTGCCGGCAGTCAATTTATTAATTGTCCAAGATCAGGTGTTCCGCACTCTCAGAACCATTTGGGGTTATCATTCAACAGCTAGGGTCATCATTCAAAACCGTTTACACAACCCTAATATCTTACTGCAGCTGAGGGTCTCATCACTGCACTGTACCTCATGTTTTTTGTAAACTTCAGCCAGTTTCACCTCTCTCGCTAAAAGCTTAATTGCAACACAGTGTTTCACGCATGCGTCAACAGCTTTTGTCCACCACCTTGAATAACTGTCTCTTGCTTGTCCCTTGACGTGAGCATCGCCGCACGGAAGATTCTTCCAACTTCACACCAGGACTATAGTCTGTTACAGGTTAAGAATAGTACTACAAGCACCTCCCACAAAGCTCTCTGCCACTCACTATGACTGGTTGTTTTCTCCTCTCCACCGTTCGTTCTGCTAAATTTGATAGGGTTGAGGACTTTTTCGGAGGAATTTGTCCTCCTATTCTTAAAGAAACAGTAACACCCCTCAAGATTTATTTTTTATTTTTTGCCACGCGATTTAATATGGCGTCGGAAGACTATCCAATCAATATGTCGCTACAACGTCACGGATATTTTCAATAAAATAAAAAAAATGCAACTGCTCGAAACCGGAAACAAAACTGGATTGGGGAGGAAGAAGAAATGTAGAGGAGGAGAGTTTTTTCGGTTGTACGAAGCATACGAAAAAGGTGCACGTCGCACGTTGCAGCTCGCGCTGCAGAACCGAGGGATCCTGGGTTCAGTCCCCACCCCTGCCCGTTTCGATCTGGATGAGAATCGTACCGGTGTACGGTTTTGTATCCCTACTGCATGGTGCAGATTAAATACCCTAGGCTAACAGTCTTGCTGCACTGGCTAAATTGCTCATCTACAGTGGGTAACAATGTCGTCATGTTCTGGCAGACTTAACTCCTGCTGTATGAACAACTAAGGATTAATTCCTTTTTTTTTTGCACACAACAAATGCAAAAGTCAAGCAAACGTCAAGCACTCCGGCTCTGAAGCAGAGGTCTCACGCTCGTCGTCAGCCGCCATTGCTTAGCATGCTTCGTCCAGCCGTCCAGCTTGTGACTCCCGCAATGCCGCACCACGTTGAGAATTACGCGGAGAATGCACCAAATGCTAATTCTCTGTGCAACTTTTTTTTTTTCTTTTATACTTAACGTAGTTGCAGTTTTTTAGAAGCCACAAAAAATGGGTATTTTTCTATTTTTAGTATTGTGTCGCTTAGGTGACCCACGACTGAATATATTTGGTGGTTGTGTCTAAACCATAGAGAACGGCACATGACCTCGGAGAGGAGTGAGCGTGACTCAAACCTGCTAGTTCTCGATGGCCGGTTTTCAGGCAGAGAGAAGACTAATTTGGAGCCTCAAATTGTTCTGGGCTAGTTGGGCTCTCATAGCTCGTGTACAAATAAAAACCTTGGCGAGCATAAATACCCTGTCAGTGTCCCTTTACGAGTGTTAAACCACTTTCTGCAATAGTCTCTTTATGATCATAACTATCTATAGGCTCTAAGCCTACTAAAACAAAACAACTGAACATTCCATTCCTGCATGGCCTATTTGTCTGTTAAAATCGGTATCAGATTGATTACCTCGGAGCTATCATCGACTCCAGATGGCGCCATCAGATGAGGAGAAGTGCTTCTCTGCTTCTCTTCATTCGATGCCACCATCTGGTGTCAGAAATAGTTTTGAGACAATATATCTTTGATACTGATTTTAATAAAGAATTCGGTCACGCACGAACGTAATGGTTGGTTTTCTATAAATGCTCAGAACCCATAGATCAACTTGTGACCGTGAATAGACTATCGCAGAAAGTTGTTTTAGCACCCTTTAAGTCTGGCTCACGTACTCGCATCGGGTTACCCCCGTCTGCAAACGTCTCCGCCTTTCCACCCGCCACGCGACGCGCACGTAGTTGTGACCAATTTTTGCAGGAGGCAATCACCATTGAATGCGGAGTGGAAGTTTGTCTGCTTCTTTTGCAGGGGTTGTGGTGGCGTCAGAACGCCGAGCTTCGATTGGCTCCGACTGAAGGATAGTGTATAGACCTCAAGGCCGCTTGCTTTGAGGTCTACCCACTATCTTTGAATCGGAGCCACTCTGAGCTTGGCGTCCTGACGTCACCACAACCGCCGCAGAAGAAGCTGACAAACTTGCGCTCCGCATTGCAAATGCTAACTACAATTTGATGATCTAGGCTCTCTAGGAAACTCGCCAGCACGTCGGTGCCATCTATAATGTGGCTTTACTATTGTAAAGGTTATGCGGTATTTGCAAAATCAAATTATTATTTGTGAGAAACAGTTGGTCGTACCATTGTCAGAAAGTTTTCTCAAGTCCACGGTGAAAGAACGAGCGCAAGTTGCTCAACAAATGGTGCCAGCCTGCGCTCACATCGAGAGCGATCAATGAGGCTGGCTAAAGGTCCCTTGCAGGGCCTTCAGCCAGCCTCGCTGGCTAAAGGCTCGTGTCTCTAGTGACCGAAGCTCCTCCCCGCTGTTCCTTTGTCGGCGATCATATCACAAATTGTGCTCGCGCACAATCCTATTCTTGTGACATGCACTGCCCCGGTTTGGCTCGTGACCGACCAGAACCAAGCTACGCTTTGCTGACCAGTTACCGGCGGCGGTTTTATACGCAGGTTGCTTTCAGTGCTGGACCGCAACAACAGGACGGAGTCGGGCACGTTTGCTTACAAGAGCAAGGTTCGTCCGCCGCGGCTCGACGGTCGCTCTGTCGGCGTCTTTGGAACACGGTCGCCCCACCGGCCATGCCCGATCGGTCTCAGCCTCGTTCAGCTGGACGCGGTCAAAGGCAAGTTGCAAAATGACACCGAGCTTTCTTGGATGCGTAGCGTTTGTAGGAACAGTTTCGGGGATTTTATGTCCACGGCTCGTTGCCTCAATGACGTCTGTGTCGTGCGAGACCGACTGCATGCACCAAATCGTGTCGACAAACAAACCGTAGTGCCCCTAGCGGACGCAAACGGTGTCACGCGCATGGAATGCGTTGTGGGTAAGAAGCGGACCGTATCCCATCAACAAACCGTCGGAACGCAATGTTGTCGGCATGAGTCCCCAGTCTCCTTTCCGCGTTGGAATTGTAGATTTGTCTAACGTCCGACTACTTTTAATGGCCTCGGTGAAATTAATGAGGCTCGTTACGCCCCCAATCTTCGCGCAAATAATGCGACGTACGGCAATCGATTGTGCCTGGATGCCGCAGAATGGACGCTAAAGCTTGATTCACGTGTTGAGATTCTGCTCGTTATTTTCGGTCGCAACGTCTAACCAGACGTTGCGACAGAAAATAAAGGACTGGTATTTCTTTAGTGGGACGAAGTATGATCACAGCCGAAATATTACGTCAAAGTGAAGCCACATACTCTACTGAAACCAATTTTAAAGATGCGACAAGCTGCTCTTTAGCGGGCGGAGAGCGGGCTAGCTTTAAGTCAAGGAACACTGGCACAGCACCCTTGTGATGTGCACAGTCGCAGTCAGAGCTACAGCTCGATTGGTTGTACATCGCAGCAACGCAGCACCGATCAATGATGCGTCACGTCGCAGCCATACGGCTGATGATCAGTGTTGCCTTCTCTCTAGCAGATAGTTTTGGTTTTGTTGTAGACGCCCGAAACCAAACTTTCAGCCGTGATATTTATAAATCTTCACACAATATCAAGAAAAAAAATATTGCCGAAGTTGACGGAGTAGCTGAAAACAGTTGTAATCGCAAATGAAAAAATATTGACCGGAGTTGACAGGAGAAAACTGTGCTAAAAAGACAAACGAGACAAAGAGAAACAGCACACAAGACTCATCATGCATTGTTTTGACACTTCTTTTGTCTACATAACGGGGTGTCCACATGAACGAGACATGACTGTGCCACTTTTGCAGATGGCACCCTGCACATCTCCGGCGTGGACCTCGTAGACGGAACTCCGATCCTCGACATCAAGCCATATATCCCCGAATACGATGCGCCGAACCAGATGGCACGAGACGGCAAGACGTCGCCGCCGGATAGCGTCACAACGACGACCAGATGTGCCTCTTGGGTCTCCGGCGAGTCGTCCTCTCCGTCCTCATTCGGCGGTCTTCGCGTCGACTTCACGCCTTCCGCGCTCGGCGACCTTGCCCGCTTTCACGGACGTGACGAGTGCCACGAGGCAGAGTGTCCATTGTGCTTGCACCACCTGGCAGACGGCGCACAGGCGAGGCAAGCGCTGACCGCACTTCTGTCCGCGGACCCGCGTTCGCTCCACCGGAAGAACAACTGTTCGGACCGTCTCTACTACTGTGTGGTGGACGTGCTTCACGTGACCGCTTGGTTCGACGTCGGGCGTGTGGAGGTGCTCAAGGTGGCACCTTTGGCGCTCATGGACGCGGTATCCAATGCGGCAGACGCGAGCGGCAGCTCGTGCTCTTAATTATAGTCTACAGAAATTGACAACGTAAAGGGGATCACGACAGCCAGAAAGTTTCAATATCTTCCTATACTCCATTCACACTTAAGCTGAGACTAGAAACTCCGCCTTCAGCGCGAGCTTTCTGCCCTTGCTAACACCAAGTGCGAATGCGCAGGTACGTGCAACCAATCACTGTGGAAACCAGCGAGCTCGTGCTGAAGCCAGAGCTTCCAGTCTCAGCTTAAGGGTGAACTGAGTATTGGCAGCGAGATGTTTTGGTGGCGCCCTCCAATGGTTACCTTTTGTGACGTCATTGCCTTGTGAACAACAAGTTTGAAGGTGCTGAAAGGGCATGGTGGAAGCTTGAAATCATAGCACTCTGAAACCAACACTGCCAACACCGTCAACATTGAAGTTCTTCCATTCCTCTTATTTCCGTCGATGGTAAATCCTTTGCTGACATCATAGTCAGCAGTCGGCCTATCGTAGAAGACCGATCACAGCGACGCTTTCGATCGCTCACGTCGCCAATAGGCTTTCACGTGGTATGAAACGAAACTGCTAGATTCTTTCAATTGTTGTGTAAACCGACTGCCTGTTTTAGCTTGTTCCACAGCTTCATTTGTGTCGGCTGGCTTGCCAGAATGTGATGGGTGCTTCAAAGCATAAAGAACTATCGCCCATTCAGCGTGTGCCAAATCTTTGAACACGAGTGCTACATTGGATTCTCAATATGTAGCATGGTTCATGAAAATAGCGTTCATGGACGAGACACTTAAATGGCGGGTCGGTTGCTGTGGGTGTTGTCTCGCCGCATCTTGGAGCATGTGGAACAAGAGCTCGTGCTGCTGAACCCAGTGTCAATTTTGATTTCTATAGACGGCGTCCTGGTGCGCACGTGCATTCGCTACTGTGTGATGCACGTTAAAGACCAGGCTAACGGAGGTACTGTACTGTTATGAGGTATACTGCACTGCGAAGTTACACTGAATACGTAAACCATAAAACAAAATACAAGGTATACTGCACTTTGCAGTGCTGCAGTACCTCATAATTTCATACCAGCTAGCCCTAATCTAGGCATTGTAGTGCACTGGCTTAATTTCCCAGCTACGACGGATATTTGAAATGCCCCTAAACATTCCTGCAAAGAGTGTAATTTTTTATTTCATTTCAAATGGGGTCGGTCAGCAGAGCTGCCCGACCCAAATACTTTATTTTCTCTGCTTCATCCCGAACTTTGCCAAAGACAACGCGAGACTCCATTGAGGTATTTATGTGGCTGCATTTCTATAAAAACCGAACAATAAAAAAAACTTTTTTTTACATTTAGTTGAGATTTGGCAGTTAAAAACTTCCCCAGAGTTTCTGTCTTTTGTTTTATTTGTCGCAACAACTTTTTCTAGTGTCGGAGGCGAAGATTGCGAATTTAAACCCTGGGTTTGGATTTGTTGCCACAACGTGCTTGAGAGAATCAAGAGATTATATTACAACCTTCCGACTACTAAGGTGCGCCAGCACAAGGAAGTAGACAGCGACCTGGTTCCACAGAACGCCCTTTTCTTTCCGGCAAGTCATCGTTTTGCCAAGTTGATAAACAGCTTCCGCCACTTTCTCCATTTGTTTACACGCAGATGTTTAGTTGTTAGTGTCATTTCTGGTGTTGGTGAAACACTGAAACAAGTCGAGTGGCTCCGTCAGCATGTCCACCGACAGCCTTAAGACCAAATAAAGACCTGCACGTATAAAAATTGAGCGCTAGGTGATGCTTTTTTGTGTCGTCAACTACTCTGGTAGACGGTCGGTTGCGACGTAAAAAAACTCCGACCAAGCTGGAAAGCCCCGCCTCCACACGTAGAAAGGCGTGGCAAGAGGTCCGGCGAAATTGGCATCTTTTGGTAAAAACGGTACCTCCTCGTGCCATTTTCCAATGGTGAAAGTTGTCACCAACATCTGAAAATGAAGACCCATTCGCATGACATCCATCCTGACAGCGGAGCTTCTCCTGCAGGGAGCGTTCACTGGTGGCCATAGCTGTGCACTTTGAGGCAAACAGCCAGTGCTGACAACTAGATTGGAGCCAATCCATAGCTCAAAGCATGTTCCATTATCTACATGTTGGGTGGAGCAACACATGGAGAAGTGGATCGAAGACTTATACCATCCACTGCAGTGCATTGTAAGGTATAACAGATTATAGATACTGGTGTGTCAAAAAACAATAGACCTGCAAAATCCCAGGACGAGAGGTTGGCACCAGTGTTGCGGAGTTTCCAGTCCGGAATCGGAATGACTCCGGAATGATTCCCCACTTTCACGACTGGAATGGAATGGCGGCAGCGCTAAGGGGAACGGAGTGAGAATGGAATATAGACCTGTTGCAAAGACGTACAGCGCCACGACGGCAGGGAATTTTGGGAACCCTCGGTACAGTTCACACGCTTTCTCGTTGTGCCTCCGCGACTGCGCGCGCGTCCGCGGCAGCTACCACTAGCAGCCGTTGCAGCCATCCGCCAGAGTCGTACGTTGTTGGCGGAGTACCGTATCTGTGGCAGCATAAAGGCATCGTGACAGGTGAACTTATTTGAATACGTTATTCGTCGTAACTTACCTTCACGTATTGAAGTGTCACCGAATCCACTTAGTTAGCACCGCAATCGTGGCAGGTTTCGACCAGGTTCGACAAAGCGTTGGTACAGCGGACGACAGAGCCGGTACAAAGGAGAGGGACGAGAAAGGGCAGCCGTTGGCTCGTCGCTCGCCCGACTCGGCTGTTCAAAAGTTGTTGCCGTGGCAACCTGCGCCTGCTTGCGTATGCCACGTGGTCACGTGGTAGCGGGAGGAGTGACGCTGGGAGGGGCGTACCGAGGACTCCCATTATTTGTCGCGCGGCGCTGCGGGCTTTCGGGATTTTTGCAAAGGGTCTATTGGATGCCTTCAGCCCGGAATGGAGTGGGAATGCAATGGGCTCGGTTCTTATGCAAACTGTGTCGATTTTCATCTAGGACCTACGGGCTGATGGCACAATTCGTAACGTGCATGATAAGTGGCTCTTGGAACAGCGTCGTTGCACTGGAGGTGACCGACACCTTGACTGTTTCACTGGCTTGTGCACTTTCGAGGATGAAAATGGCACGCCCTTTGTGAAGCAACCAAAACTGAATAGTTCTGAGACGGACACGGTGTTATTCCTGGTGCTGTGAGACGTGACAAAGCGACTGTAGTAATCATGCGCGATTAGCATGTAGCTGTTAACCAGGACGTTGAACCGAACCAGAAACGGAACAAGACTGTAAGCAAAATCAAACATTTGATATTGAACCCAAGCCGGAATAGAACCGTAATCTTGTGTGGCGGGTGCCGATTCATTAAAAACGGGTAATCAAATATGAGCCGCGGCTTGTGGGTGGCGGCACAGTCAATTAAATATTCGCGACGGTAACCTCAGCGGTTCAGTTGTGCAGCGACAACACATAGACATCTCAATAATAATGAAAAAAATAATTATATTTCACGTCTATGTACGGCACTAATCGGTGTCGGCGTGTACTTGTGTATTTTGTTTCACGTTACGATGGACCGCAAAGGGCACTACGAGCCACAGGAGCCAATTCATAGCTCGGAGGGCATCTTGTGTCCTTCCAGTTGGGCGGAGCGATGAAGTCAAGAGACAGCTACGAACTAAGAGATTGGCTCGTGCTAGCTCGTAGTGTCCATTGTAAGGTGAAACTGAGTATATCCATGCCGATAACCTAAAAATCTATTAAGTGCGTTTGTTACTTGCTGCTAAGCAACTAGGTAGAGAACAAGGTATACCTTCAAAGTAAAGAGCAAGGTGTATATTTTCTTCTTGCGCCACGCATGAACTAGACATTTTTAAGGCCTTGTCAAACAAAAAACACGCCAACCATGTATCTGTGGAGAGTATACGGTCCGTTTGTGTAGAAAATGGGTCGTTTTAATTTTTGGCATTTATTGCGACTTTTACGCTTGATCACGTGATTGACGTCGAAGCGCTTCGTGCACTATATTTCGCTTAGTAGAACGGATGCTTTGAGGATGCTTTTGCATACTTTTGTAGTAGCCTGATTTGATAATGTTGGCAGCTCGTGCTGCTTCTTTCCAATAGCACAATGTGGCTGTCGATTGCCTTTTTTCATGTTTAGAAATTAAGTGAATGAAATGGTGGAGTTCAGCCATTGCAGGAGTGGGAATGGGCCCAGTGTTTTCATTCCGAGGAGTTGAAAGGAATGGTTGGAAGCTCCAGTTCCCCGGAATGGAATCGGAACGGAATGGCGTGCCCATCCTGCAACACTGGTTGGCACAGTTGCTATGCCCCGTTTGCCCTTAAGCTGAGACAAGAAGCTTTCCGCCCTTGCCAACACAAGTCTGAACGTGCAGACACGTGCAACCAGAGCACTGCGGAAGCTAGCAAGGGTGAACGGCGTATAGCCAGTCTTCACCAACGTTTCCTCCATCGTCTGCTACAACCTGTTCTGTACCTACCATTCTTTTTGGCACCATGGACTGTGATGCATGTTTTGCAACGGGTCTATTGACAAAAGGTGTCGGTCCAGTTTGCTGGCAAATTAAAACGTACCAAAAACAAAAAAAATGTGTCCATTGTGTCCGATAAACTCTGAGAAGCAAAACATATTGCAAATGACTTGGGCACCCGCTGTGCGTGCCATGTCATGTGACCCCAGTGTCGCGACACGTCACAAGACCCAGCCGTACGACGTATTATGTATAACATCTGTTGCCCACGAACCATTGTACTAGGAAATGGCTGGTGAAGCGTCAGCAGACGATTGCACAAGTATGTGGCACCCCAAGTATTTTTCTATGCATCGTGGGAATTTGGTTTGTGCAGCCCAAGAGGCATGTGGGTTTTATTCTTTTCAGAAGAAAAACAAAAAAACATGATGACCACAGAGGTTTTTGTTGACAGTTTCGTCAACTTCCCACCTTCGTTGCATCCTGAACTCTAAAGTTGCCGATAAGATGAGAATGAAAAAAATTGAGTGCACAGGCGAGCTGGTGGATGTTGATCATGATGTAGAAAACCCGAGACTATGGTAAAAGCAGGGAAACCTGGTCGAAGAAGAAAGACAGAGGAAAAGAATGTTCTTTTCCCGTCTTTCTTCTTCGACCAAGTTTCCCTGCTTTTACCAGTATCGGGTTTTCTACATCATGATCAAGATGAGAATGGCAGAAATTGCAAAAGCCAAAGCCACATGCAGGAACTTAGTCTCTCATGGTCATTGCCGTGTGCACACGTTCCAGCAGTGCAAGCGCTGTTAAAATACAAAAAATCATTGTGCTCTTAGCTTTCATTTTGATCGCATTTGCAAACAAACGGAGTACAGCTGGCTCGGTTCCCGTACCTTTAAAAAGTACGGGCGGAGCTTCTTTTTTTGCTGTGGATAGCATTACGTCCGAGACGGAGCACTGAAACGCATAGACCTAACCCTCCCCCACGCCCTCCTATCTCTCCCCCGTGAACCTAGGGAAGGCGGAGTATACTTGGGTTACGTAACGTAACGCTAGACACTCGTGTTTTTTTTTCCTCTTATTTTTTCATTAAAACCAATGAAACTACACAAGTGTATTCAGATGTTTGGTGCCGATCCCAAAAGATAACCCACCCCTATTAACTTGATTTGCATTTTTTTCTTAAACACCAAAAGACAGCCCACTTATAGTAATCATAGTTTTCGGATCAACGATGGTCCGGACATAAATGCGGCTAGGTAGCTAGGGGGATACAAGCAAACTTTCTCGGCCTAAAGGAGTATTCCGGCATTTTCTTTGTAATCCCCGATCTGCCTGAAAATTTGCTAAACACACCAACAAACATAGCTGAAAATTTTTCTTTTTCTTTCGCAAAGTTATTGAACATACAATTTTGGTCCTTACTACATTTTTTTAAGTTAAAGTTTCTACTGGGAATGAAACAGTGACGTCAGGGGAAGGCAGAAGTTCATTCTTTGGACTGTAAACACTGTTCCCAACTACAAATACTTGAAATAGTCCACCTCTCGACTGCCTGCTCGACCTGCAAGCCTGCATACCGAAAAGCATGGGTATATTTGAGTGTTGGTTATGGCATCATTTTCACAACTATTCTGAATTTCGCGGCACTAAGCAGCATACCGGAAAGAAGAAAGGCTGGTGATTCTGAAAATATAGTTAGTTGGGGTAGCTTAAAAAAATCGCCAGAGTACCCTTTTAAGGGTGAACGGAGTATAGTGCCCAGGTTCTGTTCTCGTCTGCTCTTTGCCTCTACACAGCAGCTCGCATACTTACTTTTGCTTCTTCCACCGCAGGTGCAGTCGAACACCCTTAATCCAAAAAAAAAAAGGAAGTCCGTGTTTTTTTAGCACATACAATCGTTCCACCAAGCGTTCAGCACAGGTGCGATGCCATCAGAACTTTAGTTCATGGAAGGCAAACAACAGTGCACGAAGGGGCTTGTGCCACCTTGTCATCTACACGACCAGAGCTCCAGCGACGTTGCACGTGTACAAAGACCAAAGTTCCCTCGATGCATTGCGGCAGCGTAGTCGAACTGGCTGGCGAGATTGTTCTGTTCCACTGAAAGCAAAGAACCCCTTGCAAACAACGTACAGCACACTGGGGGAGAAAGGCAAATCTCCTTCAACGTGCCTTTCCGCAAGGCAGCAGCTGCCGCTGTCAATCGCGGCACACTGTGTGGTTTTCGCAATTTCCCCTCCTGAACATTTGCAGTCCACGATTTGTTTTTCACCATCGTTTCAGTGCAAAAGCCTGCAGTTTGGAGCAGGCTGGGTCCTGGAGCAAGTCGGGCACAGCATACGAATTTTAAGAATGTTAAAATAGAGGCTAAATGTCACCTGGTTTTCAAAACTAGTATGGCATATAGACAACTCCATGTGAACTTAGTAGTAGTTTCAATAAATGTTTTAGTTCTAAATATTTTCCCTCCCCAAAATTACGTGCAAATTGCACAAAACACGTGAAGCAAAACTGCACCTGACAGTGTGAAACATGATAAAACCTACTTGCAAAGAGGTATAAATATGAACAGATACAAATAGCTTTCATTCCTAAGCATCGACTAGTAAGGTGTACCAAAAAATAAAATGTAGGTACAAAAATGGTCTCGTTTTTCAGTGACTAGAAAAAGATGATAAATGCCATTGTACACAAACTAGTGGTGCAAAACTATCGATAGTCGCCAGAAATCTGACTATCGATATGTAGACTATTGAAAAACTATCGATTGCCGACTCTCGAAAAACTATCGATAGTACTATTGATAGTAGACTATCGAAAAACTATCGATAGTCGACTATCCAAAAACTCTAGATAGCCGACTATCCAAAAACAATCGATAGTACTATCGATAGTAGACTGTCAGAAAGCTATGGATAGTACTATCGATAGTCAACTATCGGAAAACTATCGTTAATAGACTGTAAGAGAACGATCGATAGTCGACTATCGTTAACCTATCAATGGTACTGTCGACGATTTACTATCGATAGTTTTGCGACACTATACTCCGTTTCACCTTGTGTTGTACTGCAGGAAAGGCTACAAGCGTGAGCTCCTTGCTCTAGGGCCCATCTCGGTGGCACAAGCTCTCGTGCACCAAAGGCAGCTGCCAACACTATGAACTCGTGCTTCTAGCCTTTGCTGCGGTACAACATAAGGTGAAACGGAGTATAGCAGTTTGCGTTGTTCCCTCTCCTCTTTTTATCGCTTTAGTTTTTTTTTTTTAAGCCACCTAGCTTAAGCACTTATTAAGATGGGGAAATCTCCTCTCTTTAGCGTTCCGTCTGTTTCCTCCACCCAGCACGTCTTACCCTCGCGCTACCTTCGTGAGTTGTAATGGACTATAGTGATGCAAAACTATCGATAGCACTATTGATAGTATCGATAGTCGCCAGAAATCTGAATATCGAAAATAAAAAGCTATCGGTAGTCGACTGTCGAAAAACCATCAATAGTACTATCGATAGTCGACTATCGAAAAAACTATCGATAGTCGACTATTGATAGTTCTGAGACACTATCGATAGTTTTGCATGACTAACACAAACCTATTGGGAGTTCGTAAACTGCTCTTGAATGCAAGATTCTGAGCCACTTTTGCATTAGCCTCCACCAAAAGCACTTGTCCAGACTCAACCATCTCCATCTCCTTTTTCTCAGACCAGACTCAATCAATTACTGCGCATGCTCAAGCATAGGCCGTGACCAAATGATGCACTAAGTTGTTGCTTCTCTTCCTGAAGACAAGCTCCCTTTCATACTCTCAACACTGTTCTTCCTCTTCTGCCTCTCGTCGTCTTGCTTTTCGACCTCTAGACTTTTGGTGTAAACTTCATGAGACTTCTTCAGTTCGCAGCAAGTCTGCTATCAAAGGCACTTTCGTGACATCACTTGCCTTGACGCATAGTCTTCAAAGCACTATCGCAACCTGGCAGCTCGTATCTTGCTCCACTATTCGTATGTTCAGATGAAGTCACTAGAGGAGTTCAGGAAAGCACGGTAAGCATGCAGCAACAGCAGCTAATGTTCGGCCGCAGCGAACTTCAGATACAGATAATCAGATATGGATCCACTGTCCTCCCATTTGGGCCCAAGATCCGGTGTCAACGTTGCTGACAAACTGAGAGATTGCCAATTTTGACGAGGCTCGTTTTTTCAGTTTGGGCGCGCCTGGGCGAAATTTTGTTCTTACTGTATCAGTGCGGCACATGAAAAGTCATTAGGCGCACACTTGCGCAGCAGTTCCATCCCTGCTAGTTCACAAACTT
>JAZHYW010031730.1:0-119638 GCA_037355805.1 Ixodes ricinus
CTGACTGCAGCACAAGACTCTTCGCGTTGCAGTGCAACATGGTGTGCAGAGTTAAAACGAGGTGGCAATTGACACTATGAACACTTCTGGTCTAGAGCTAGACTGAAGATTCTGCAGTACTATGTACGCACTAGCTACGATAAATAGCCAATAGACCTTTTGCTGAATTACCCAAGCATCAAAAAGAATGCTGGGAACGTAGGTACATGCGCCGCATGTGCTGGTACCTTCAGTTCCAACTGTCAGAAAGCAAAAATCTAAAACACATGGCACTTTCATACCTGCCAAGTGTGGAGAAACCAAATCTGGGAGAATTTCTAAGCTGGCGAGGGGAGGAGGGGGGGTGCGGTTTTTAAAAATAAATATTGATAACAAATTTCCATGAAGGCAACCTCATTACATTTATACTGCACCGCTTATGCTAGCAAGATACAGCTGGGCCGCGTTATCATTGCAGTTCGTTTGTTGCAACGGCAGAGACTCCTTGTTTCAGTAATTTGAGTTTTCCGGGAGATTTTCCTGTCAATCGTACAAATTTGTCAAAACTTGGCAGGTATGCACTTTGCACGCCATTCCACGGACACTTTATTTTGGTTATACGTGTACCCACGTTCCCAACATTCTCTTTGATGCTTGGGTAATTTAGTGAAAGGTCTATTATAATCTTGAATTATTTAGACCCCAAGGTGAAAGAATGCCCAGGATTCTAGGAAAGAAACGCACACCGGCAATGTTTGTGTCCAGCATGTCGGACGCAATAAAGAGGCGTTGGTTTGGTGTGCCCGGGAGCACGCTTAGTTTCCTTTTACTAGTCAAGTGGGGGGAAAAAATGTACACAAGGTATGTGGGCTGCAGTTAGTGGGTGGAGCAGTGAAAACGACCGACGTGATGTGTCTTCCTTTCGGTGGGGGGGGACCTGGAAGTCCCTCTTCACCTTCGGTACGGGTGGTACCCCTGGCCGCCGTCGGCCGGCGCCGCGGCCGCAGGTGCAACCCCGTTGCCCGCCGCACCGTTGTAGCCTGCATGTTTACGGTACGCCGTTAATGGGAATGCCCTCCGATTACATTGCCTGTACTTGGCGCATACTATTCTGTGCTACATCGTCGAGGCACTGCCGCTGAAGGACGGGCTTTTCCTGGGTCTTATTCGCGCACAATATGACTCGTGTCGTCTGCGTACCCACTAAAGATACGCTGTCAAGAAGGCGACTACTCGACTGAAACTACTATTTCACTCTTCTAAGCGTCACTGTGGTTAAAGCTTGCAGTACGCTGCTAGCGCTCAATTTTTAAATAGAGTTGCAAAACGTGAAAATTTATCATCATCATCCAAAAAGCCAACACGTTTTTGCAAATTCTTTCGAATGGTCCGGCCTCCAATAGTAAAGGCGGTGAATACCTCAATTGCAACACTACCCCTAAATTAACTAATTAAAATGTCTTATGTCCGCCTAGCCCGGCAAACACGTGCTGAAAATGGCACTCCTCCAGCTCTCCTATCCCCCTTTTAATAATTTGTCTGAATTAAAAGCAAACACCGTACGTAAACAGAACTTTTCAGTCAAAAAGAAATTCATACCCCAAATTTTAGATCAACCGTGATCGAACCGTGGGGATCTCGCCCTATCACGTGGCGACTGCGTGGACCCTCGCGCATAATCAGTTGCTGGTGTGGCTTTTTAAGTCTACCGTGGCGGTATACCATCAATGCTAGTCTCTGCGCGAATTTGACAGACAAAGCGAACCGGGTGCTCTGGACCCGCCAGCCGAACAGAACTGCCGGCCAACGCCGGGAGTGCTAAGCCCCCTTACCCGTGGCGGTGTAGGAAGTGTCGCCGTAGCCGCCGGCAGTGCGCATGGGTCCGTAGCTGGAAGTCTGCTGCCCATAGGAGCCTGCACGATAGACGACAACACAACCACTCGCATCTCAGAAGCCTCGGAAATGGGCTTCGCGCTCAAGTGAGATTGAACGCTAAAACCTACATTTTGGTTTTATCAAAACAAAGCTTGTTTCATTCCAGGAAGTAATTCACAGTACTTAAAATTGTCGTAGCCCCGGAAATTTTAAATCCGGGCGAGTTCGGTAGCCTTCGTCTTGTGCGCAGCCATGAGAACTGAAACGCGTTCATTAATTTGTCGCAGGAGTGATTCGTGCAACGAGAAAAGTTGAAATTCACAACCTAAATGGATTTAGGCTCTAAATTAAATTATGTATCGTCACCCATATTGGTACTGCAACTAGTTTCTGTGGGGACGTACCCTGCAGGATCCAGAACACCGCAAACACTAGCACTTTTCACAGTTTACTTCTTAAGGGCACCGACAGGTTCTACGTTTAATTGCTTAGATGAGTGTCCTAAGTGACTAGTTTCCTCCACAGTGGCAGTTTTGATGACTGCATTTAGAGTACAAGAAAAGGAAGCAGAACCGACGATCACCTGTTTCCGAAACAGTAAGTGCCTGCCAAGTTTTTTTCACATTCGCCAAACCCAAATTTTGGTCCCCGTAGCACTTTAGCATGCTTTGCTAGGAATATTCATTAATCAAAAACGCACTTCTATGGGAATAAAGTCTGCATGCCTCCAAATTAGGACAACCTTTCTTGTACTGTACTTATCGAGACTTGGTACTATGCGGCGGCACCTCAAACTCCAAAGTCACTCATTTGAGCGGCCTTACTGGCCTTCTCTTCATTGGAAACTCAAACTTCCTCTTTTTCACGGTCATCAAATACAAGGTTCATTATTAACTCTTTTTTTTTTACCTCAAATTTTTTTTTATCACAAAAATAAATTACACATTGTCAAACACTGTAGTGATAATTGTAGCACTTGCAGTTTAAACCAGATGTCGTCACATTCAAGAGTTATAAACTACTTTCTGAAAATTTCTATGTGAAAATAAAGCCCGCTTTCGGCAACCAGCGTCATTTGGTTCCTTGTATCCAAGAGACCCGTCGACCACCATTTCTCCATTTAAAATTTCAGAATATTATTTAGCTCGGACTGCTAGGGCTTCTCGATTTAAAAGGAAAATCAGCATTTGGCAATGCATAGTTCATTTATATGGCGAAAAAAAACCTAGCAATTTATTAGGGGAACACCCTACACATAGATTCGCTATCTTGTAACAACAAACAAGTGTTCCAAAACAGAAGTCGCCCAAACAGAAAAAAATAACACGCGACACCAAAAGACAAAACACTGTTTCCATCGCCTTGCCCTTGCACGCCGCTACACGTAAGAAAGAATAGACAGTCCAGCATGACAAAATACATCCAGGAGTGAAAACCTCAAGAACTGTTTACAAAGCAGAGCAACAAAACTCGCCTATACCTACCGTAAACACCAAAACCTAAAAAAGGAAAAACGGGCAACTTCAATGCTCAAGTTTCCGGGAAAAATGAAAGCGGCCACGCCGGGAGAGTAGCTCACCGTATCCTGAGTAGCTCTGGTCGCCCGAGCCGTAACTGCCGTAGCCGCCACCTCCTCCGCCGGAGTTGTATCCGCCCGACTGAGCGCCACCCCAGTTGTTGTAGCCGCCGCCGCCGCCACCGGAATAACCTGCGGATGGCATGCGGTCAGTCCGTGTCCAAGAATCGAGTCTTGGTCGGGTCAAATTGATGTGAACAAGACGTAACAGTGGAACCTCTCTAAAGCAAGGACCACCGTATTTACACAAATGTAGGTCGACCCATTTTTCAAATTTTTGAAAATCTGTAGTCGGGGGTCGACATACAGTCGAACCCAAGCATTCCACCGACGCGAAAACGAAACAACTGTGACATCAAGAACACCTCGGCATGTTACGGGTCCAGCCCGCTGTACCTGTGTCACTGCGCTATTCAATGTACTCAATTTGCAAGGTTTTTTTTGTTTTTTTTCCTTGCGACTGAGTATTATTGATAGCGATTCGCAAATTAGCTCAAATGTACGGCGATGAACAGTGCATGGCGCACTAAACTTTTTGGGGTGGCGGCACTTCTTGTAAGAGCCACTCCGGAGGCCGCTGGAACAGCCTCGCGCCTCACTCCCAGCTACGTTTTTTTTTGCATTGACGCGCGTGATCCGGGCAGTTAAGGTTTTCGGTGCTCGTTTAGGGCCATTCTTCAATAAGAAGCCAACAATAACTGCACTGCTGGATGCAAGTGCGACCCGTCGGAGCAGGTCGTGTTCCAGTGGAGTCGGATCTTAAGTGTGACGGCAAACGAAGAGCCTTCTGCGGGCCAAAGTCTACAGAGGTTAGGGGATGACTTCTGGAACTGGAAGCCATGCTTGCAATGTAAGCCGCAAAAGTGTGCAATCGGTCCCTACCAGTGACATGCAACGCCATCACCGAGCAAGCGTGGAAGATGCGGCTGATGCTGTCATATGCGAAGTGCGAGATTTCGGTGGACGATGCCGACGACGTGCTTCGAGAACGTAGCAGTGATAACAACTGGATTGACATCACCACTGCAGACTAGTCGTAGTCTTAGTTGCGGTCAGAGTGAGAACACCAGGGAGCAGCTTCAGTTGTCCCACCTCCGGCGTGAGCATTCTAATTTCAACAACGCCTGGGCATCTCGTGCGTTCGCGCGTGCAGCCAAAGCACGCCAGAAGGCATTGATTGCATGCTGGAAGCTGGGCTTTCGAAACAGATACTTTGGCAATCTCAAGTGTTCATACTTTTTTTTTTTTTTTTTTGATGTGCATTGTGTATGTGACTTACAATCAAGTCGGTACACTCGAGTCTTGGCCCAGTTTAGAAATATCAGTTTAAATTAAGATTCAAGATATTCTATATAATCGAATATTCCTCTTAAAGGAGCTGACTAGCATGGCACCTGGACATTAAACAAAAGGCACCTATCTGTACCGCAAGTAGCCAAAAATATTGCGTCCAACGAATGGAATTGTGGTATGTCCCGGATCCAGACAATTCCGCACTACCTTCCCAACCAAACATCACTGCACAGGCCCTAAAAGAAGGTTTGCTAACTCGCCCCAACTCCCCCAAAACAACGCACGACGACAGAAAAGCGTCGCAGAGGGAAGAAGGTCTCGCCTTGATAGCCGGAAGACGGGGGCCACCGCCATTGGGCGCTCCTCCCCACTGGGGCCCGCCCCAATTTCCACCGCCACCTTGCTGGCCTCCCCAGCCACCCCTGCCGCCGCCACCACCACCCTTGGGCATGCGGCTCTCCTTGGGTTCGGCACGCTTACACTCCACCTGCGCCAAGAACAAAGATGGTCGGCACACACACCAATATGCTGCAGCATCATCAATAACTTTACCACACAGCACCAAACATGTCCTCCACTCATAACTTTCAACGGAAATCGTTCGCAATCAATGGTTCCCAAATCGAGAAAGTTTTCACTACTACAATGCAGAAAAGCTACCAGCATTTTGAGCAGAGAGGATCACCGTACCTGCTTGCCGCTCATCTCGACGTAGCGCTGCCCAGTCAGCTGATGGACGGGGTCTTCAGTCTCGAAGGTGACAAAGCCGAAGCCTGCGATCCAGACGCAACAGAGGCCTCCGTTCGTCACAGTCTCCCGCGCACCCACCATCAAGCGGGCAGGCAGACAGACAGATAGACACGCTCTCGCGACTCTCCGACAAACCAACTCCCACCAAAAAGACACAAACACCCTCCCCTTCCGGCGTGGGACGGCGGCCGGGACAAATTTCTCGCGACCCCGCAGACGTCCCAAACCGGACGCCACGCCTCGATCCCGAAAGGTCGCACGCACGACGCCGCGTGGCTTCCAGGGCTACGCGCCCGTGCGGAACCCACGGGGTAGGGCGTAGGCTTTCGTCCTGTACAGGCAAGCAAGAGGTCCGCATTCGGTTGTGGCTAATCGTGGCTACTAATCGTTAGCTTCGGCTACTCCTGCTCGTCTTTTAGTGTTAGTCTTTTTTTACATATATAGTTTACTTTCGCTCAGACAAGATCTTGTCGCCGTAATCTGCCGGTTCTACTTAGCTGCTCCGATCTCGAGGCTAGCAATCGCCGCGCTCGCCAAAAGGGGCGCGACGGCTGAGCTCGATCTCGAACCGGCACCAAACTGCTCCTTCGGGGGACTCGTCTCCGGTCGGTTGCCTACGGCATGAGAGGCTAGCAAAGACTTAGCACTAGGTGTACGTAAGTTGCTACGAGCATGCCTAGCTACAGTTTAGTTACCGTTTCGAGGGGGACGGTAGCCCTTGAAAAAGGAAGTAGCGTCGTTTCGTTTCACAGCCACCCGCATCTGTTCCAGCTTGCTGGCCCGCCTTCACACACCCACTTCAGCGCTCCGCAGGAGGGGAGGGGGAAGCGTGTGCCTCCGATAAAAAAAAACGAGTGAGAAAAAACAGAGAAACAGGTTCTTGTCTTTTTGCGCCGGCGAGCCGGCCCGCACTTCCGTGTGTGGGGTTGGTGATCTCTCTCTCTTGCAGAGGAGGGGTCGGAGACCCGTTTCTCCACGGCCATCGTGGGGGGTGCGCCGCAACACTGCACTCGGAAACTTACCCGTCACCACTGTGGCCGCACTTCGGCCCGACACAGTCCTAGGACGAAAACGCGTGGCCAACTGGAGCCGTACGTAGAACGAGCGTGAACGGACGAGTACGGCAGAACACTTCGAATCGGATGGCAGCTTGCGCCACCTAGCTCGTGTTTTTGGTGTCGATGGTTGACGTCCATCCGCACAGATGAGAAGCTATGACCTCCGGAAACTGCCACAACACACAGGACACATGGTCACGTGACAAGTTCGCAGCGCTGGACTGGCACGTAACATCCACTGCGGTCCAATCGTAAGGCTAAACGGACCGTACCCACATCTCCTTCTATGTACGGCTCTTTCGGCTTGCCGGTAACGAGAGGCTTGTATCGAGCTCCCGAGCAATACGGGAGCCGATAAAAGCCAGATATTAATTTTCTTTGCACAGTTGCTTGTGAAAAGGGTCAACACCAGTTCTCGATAAAATAAGATAGTTCTAGATCAGACTCTACAAGCGAAAGAATGAGCGCGCAAAGCCAAGGTTATACGAGAGCAGAGTTAAAGGCAGAACAGCAGAGACATTTCTAGCACAATGAATGCAATCAATACGGTGCACACAGACACAAACTTGATGCATAAATGCAGTGCTAACAGAGCCCTAGAATCTAAACCATGCAAGACCAGTCTACAAGTATATTGGCTAACCGGAAACGAGGTTAATGGCACCTCGTGAAATGAAGGCATAAAATAGAATGGCATAGAAAAAGGTATATAGAAGACAGAGAAAAGCTTGCATAATAAACACCTAAAAAAATTACAGAAGCATTTCAAACAAGACAAGGTACTTTAACTAACACTCTTTCAAGTGCTTTCTATGCATTTCGTCAAGAAAATAATGTCTATGCTACCAAAAACATCCATACCAAATATACTTTTTTTTTTTATCAAGACCGAATAGCACATTGTTAATATACAAAATTCCAAATTGACACAACTCAAGAAAAAAAGAAAATGAAAAAGACTGGGTTGACCCTTTATACAACTCAAAAGCAATTGCACAAAACCTGCACTGAAGACGCACAAATGCAAAAGCGCAAAACCAGCACTAAGCCACTTCTAACGCACAACTCGACAATCTAACAGTGCTGTGGCTAGAATGAAATCGCGCGGCGAACTCACCACGCGAGCGCTTCTGCTCCTGATCGTACATGATGATCGCCTCAACCACCTGAAAAGAGAAAAAAAACACAGATGCTCAGATTCCCTCTCCGACCCTCCGACTTCGACGAGAACACAGTTCTTTATTCCAACCGTGCAGCATTTCACTTCACACAAACGAAACCAACCACAGAGCGGCCTTGGAGGACCAATAGACACTGACCCCGAGATGGAACCGCAGCTCGTACTTACTTTGCCGTACTCCGAGAAGAAGGCGTGCAGGTCCGACTCGTTCACGCTGGCTGGCAGGCCGCCCAGGAAGATCTTGGTGCCACTGCCCTTCCTGCCACCGCCGCCGCCACCCTGCAGCCAAGGTCGTGGCATGGTCAAATTTAGGTCATTGTGAGAGCAAGGTCTAAATTGCCTCTCGCGGAGCAAGCTGATACTGCGTCTGCAGACAGTTTGTCTGCTAGTGCTTGTGAAGAATGCGGTTCGTCTATTACAAAATGAAAATTTGCAGACAAAAAAAAGAAGAAAGAAATTATGTTGTTTGGTAACATATCGGCAAAAATGTGCAACAACTGCTACGAAGTGAGTGCCTCGGCAAACCGAGATCGAACGCAGGCTGAAGTTGGGATCGTCCGCTATCTCACATTGCAAGTCGTTCACAACCCACAATTCATTTTGCATATATCAAGTTGTCTTCCTGCCAAACGCAGGGTGACACCGACCACCAAATGAAGGAGTACTAAGAACAAGCATGTCGGCATCCGCCAAGACCTCTCGCTACTTGTATGGTAGCAAGAGGTCTTGCACATTCACACTAAAATTTTGACTGATCGTGAACTCAGGAACGGGTCAAAAAATGCCTCATTGGTCAACTATGCGAAAGCCGCGGCGTCACGTTTAATCGGACGCCAAGTACGCTCTCGCTATCACCTCGACCGAAATCAAAACGCCGGGATCTTCTGCTCACGACGCAGGAAAGTTTTCCCGGAGAACCTAACGGACAGGCATTGGGACGGGAAGCCAACATGGAGAAAGTAGTCAGATTCATACTAATCGCGAGACCTAGGGAGCCGTATAATTTCGAAGTAATTTAAACGCCATGTGAAGAGCCCTACATTTGCTTCCAAGAAATATCAACATTTTCCAGCTTTTCTTTTCCGTCCAGCTTTTGTATTTCTACACAAATCGGCACAGCTGTGGTGACAACATTGACTAAGTGGCCAGTCACGGCCGGATTGAGGTCACGGACAAACTTACCCTCGGTGGGCCGCCACCACCTCCGCCTCCCTGGGGGCGCGAGGCACCGCGTGGGTTGCACGACTTCGGGTCCACCTGCGGGGCGAGGCAAGCGGGGCACTGTTACAACCCAGACAGGAGACCTCGCTCCATTTCCAAGACCGACATCATTACAGTCGGCGACAGTTGAGAGTGAAGTGGAAGCTCCCCTCATTCCTTTGGCAAGGAGAATGCCGGAGACGAGGCGACCTTTTCTCCGGCACTCGCTCGGTTCCACAGCGAGCAGCCATGGAACTGCATTATTTCCGCACATCATTCTTCCCTTCTTGGCTTGAAAACCATTCGACAACATTGTAAACGACCGTTTCTCATAAACAGTATGTGTGTTGTTTTTTTTACCTCACATATACCACAAAACCTTCCCTCTAGTGAAACGCAGTTCCGAGGTCGGCCCATACGCAAGCCGATTCCAGAACCGCGTCTCGACACAAGAGATTACGACACATCGATCGTAAGCAGACGTGAGTGCACGAAAGGGCTTTGCGGCACGTTCCGGGCACCACGGTCGAGGCCCGCACCGCATCGTGCAAACTACGTCGCATGGGCGAGAGAGCACTACCGTGCGTCCGTCGAGCTGGTGGGGCCCTCCGGCGAGCACCGTGGCCACGCAGCTGGGGTCCCTGAAGGTCACAAAGCCGAAGCCTCGCGACCGGCCCGTCTCGTTGCACATCACCACGCTGTCCACCACTTCGCCGAAGCGGCTGAAGTAGTTCAGCAGGCCATCTGGAGTCACAAAACAAAAAAAAAGAGCCGGCGCGTCACAACTTTTGGCCTAGGATGGCCACCACCTCTTCCCGTTGTGCTCGCTTCGAGGAAACATACTCCAGGAACATCTCGCAAAATCCTTTCCCGTTAGACGCTCAAATAATATGTGTCCGTCGTGTATAAACCTAACTTTCTTTGAAAGTAAAGAAATTCCACAGCAATGTGTTCGTTGAGACTAATTTTTAACGCACAGCTGCTGGCACGGGTTGGGCACGCACTCGCAAGCGTGACAACTCACAAATCCTGCGTCGATTTTTTGGACTCTGAGTCTGGTTGTGAATCCAGATCATGTTTTAGTTCCCATGACCTGTACTTCTCAAAACTGCAGCTTGGGCAAGGAGTTGGTTGAACATATTGCTGACTTCACAGCGCACAAATTGCGTGATATTTGTGCGCTGTAAAGTCAGTAACATGTGCTTCATCACACTGAGAAACTGCCTTGCCCAATGGCGTATCGGTCGTGAAGGTTGACTCGCTTTTGGTAGCTCAAAACCTTTTCGAGCTAGAACTCTTAATTTTTGAGGAGCCTTTTAGTTGTAAAAATAAGGAACATCCTGTATTTTTATTTGTTCTAGTACTTAAATTTTGCGTGGAAATCGGATACGTACTTAATATCCCATCTTCAGCTCTAGCCGCTGTGCCCCATACACTTTATATATTTAGTGTAATTTAAAAGCACATTTATTCAGCTTTGTTTCTATGTATGTCATTACAATGTAGAGCTCATAGTCTCCTCAGGAAAAAAAGTAACAAAATCCACACAAAAAAAGCATTTTTCCCATGACCAAAAAAAAGCTATCGCATATTTGCAAAAAAAAAAAAAAAGGACTTGGAATGCGACTGAAATCAGAGGACCAGCTTGGTGGGACTTGGCTGTAGAGGTGCACAGGAGTTGTAGACAATTACATTGCTACACCTGTGCACTCAGTGTCTTTAAATCTGTGCATTTCAGCGTTCCAGTTGTTGTAAGGATTACATGCCGTGGACTATGTCATTATTAATCGTGAACGTGTGCCTTGCTTTAAAGTTCAACTGCGCCGCAAAACCCATTTTACGTCACGGGTTTCTAGCAGGGAAAGTTCTTCAAAATCACCCCTGAAATTTGCAGATGAATGAACGGGCATTCATGGAACATTGAAAACCCCTCAGCCGAACAGACCTTTTTTCTAAATTGCCACACTACACATGCTGGCTTCTGCCACAGCAACTTTCGGAAATAAAATGGAAATCAAAATCCAAAACAAATGGCACAGTCGTCACTTCAGCAATTTACTTAGAATTTTTCACACGTGTAAGGCGCACCCGTATACAAGTTCCACGTACCGCACGTGCTATCATCTCCAAACGGCAACTTTCCCCAAGCGAAATCCAAAATAGACGGCACATTCGTTGACGCAAGTAAGGCAAGCTCGAGTAACATGTGTGCCAACGTTTGCTGGCAAGGGTGGAAGAACGGAGGAGAAAAGAATAGTCACAAACAGGCATAGAAGATTGGTGGAAGTTATCCGGCAAAACCAAAATGAAATAAAACTAACTAGCACAGCTGCGTGCAGCTGGGTAAAGGAAAATTGAGGCTTTCTCCCGTGTGACTGGGGCCACACAAGGGGCAATGTTTTTAGTTGCCTTGCCCGGTCCCCCAAAGGCAGCCAGCGATATCAAACACTGCCCGGTAGTAGTTACAATTAAACTTGTTTCTAGGCTAGGTGGCGCAAGCTACCGCCCGTTATAAAGGGTACAGCCATTGGCATCCCCATCCAGCATTCTCCTCGGCGGCTGGGTGATTTAAATTTAGCAAAGGTCCGTTCCACTGATCTCTATGACGATTTTCTGGATTGCTGATCTCCACTTAGAGCCCATTGTGCGACCGAAGCCACCAATCGTCCATCTTACTCCACCCGCTGAAGCGTTGTCAAGGATGTAATCACGTGACCTTTGCATCTGTTGTCACGTGACTACAGCCTTCACGACGCCTCAGCGGGTGACACAAGACGGCCAACCGGTGGCTGCAATCGCGCAATGGACTCGAAGCGGAGATCAGCAATCCAGCAAATCGTCATAGGGATCAGTAGTCTGTTCAGCTCCCAACTCGTAAATAAAAAAAGAGGCTACAGAAAATGACATCATTTGGCAAACAGTGGTACGTAGGTGGACCCCGAAAGGCAGTGCGTGCAAGCAACTGCGGACGAAACTGCTGGCAGTCAATTGCAAAGGGGAGAGGGAAACGTGCATCCCCCTCTCCCTCTCCACACCTGTGTCCACGAGCTCGCAAAGCGCGAGCGCACGGGACACAGCTGCACGCCACTGTCGAAGGGCCTCGGCTACGATCCTGTTTTCCGGCAGGAGACAGGTGGCATGAACCTGGTCTTTCTTTTTTTTTTTTTATTGTTGCGATATTTTATTGGTCTCGCATGTCCTGCAACGAAGCAAGCAGGCTGCCACAAACTCACGAAAAGAGGGTTCGAAATATTTCCTCCAGAACTATGGTACCCAGAACAAGTCTCCAATAGGTGTGCTTAGCGTGCTCTCCTGCCCATACATCAAAAGCAACCCGAAAGTAGAGACTAATGGCGGGTGCGATCCCAGTCGTCTGCTACGTCTACCACTGCAGCTGCGACACCGCCACGATCGCGGCCACGGACGACGTGACGCTTCCAAGATGTCATTGAACGGAAATCAATGGACCACTTCTTAGGGCACAGGAAACAGACCAGAGGGAGATGTGTTCCAGGTACTGGAACACACGGAGGAAGGCAGAAGAGACTTCGCTGTTCCCGCCGAAAACTGGCTGTGAAACGGGCAGTTAACTTCCCAGCTCATTCCTCGCCCGTCCCAGGAAACTCCCAATTTTCTATAGAGGGCAATTTTTTTTCCTTTTAAAAGAAAACTATGAGCACGCCTGGTTCTTCCGTGCATCGTGAGGAAACACTTGCTGCTCAAAATTGGGCACTTTTCTCCACCGTGATAACGGCAGTCCGAAAAATGGTCAGTTTACGTGCAGAAGGAAGCCAGATTTTGAGCCGCAAGTTTAAACTGCACATTCAGAATGGTTGAGGAGGAACGAGCTGCCCGAGGCATGTCTTCACGGCAGAACGGCTAGAATTGATACAACGCAAACTTTATGTGACCACCAAATATACGATGATAGAAGAAACCTTTTCCGGCGCTGTCATGATGAGTGAAGCGGTTACGGCATCGCAGACTATGACAGTCACCTTCCTGCTAGTACTAACAAGCTTCGGTTAACTTCACTTGTATTTCTCTGTGAACATGGCGAAACATTATTAGCCTTGGTAGTTTATGACATGACAACATGTACAAAGGTGTCAGCGGAGCACCGGGCATTGTTAGCTACTAAAACTCTATTAATTCAGCGACGTCCAGAGACTAATAAATTGTGTCTCTGGAGGGGTGTCTTATTCGCCAAGCAGTTACCCATTCTTTTTTTCCCCTTTTGTAGCTGAAAGGCTGTCACCAATATGCCTATTCCGATCAGATTAAGGCGTAAAAAATAATAGAGAACACACGGGCAAGCTGGCAATCTTTCAACCTCAGTCACTGAAGGTATGTCAACTTCCTTTGTTCTTTTTGGCCTCACATTTCCAAGAGATTGGGTGTAAGTCTTGTGTTCCTCCCTACCAGAGCTAGGCAGGACATAGAAAAGCTATACAACGTTAATGCTAACTGTGCTGCACAGTGTACATATGAAGTCGTGTGATGAGAGTGCCATCACCCGTTCCAAAATCACAACAGAGAAATTGATTTTAACAAAACAAGAAGTCTGATTCAGGGCTTCATGTCTCTGGGCAAACTCTTAAGTAGTGCATACTTAGGTCCTGAACTAGCTCAAATTGGTTTAAGATTAACTCTCATTCGGCAGTTCTTTTGTTTAAATCGGAGTTTCGTTTGGAATGCTAAACAAGTTCAGGCTGCTGTAAAATCAACTTTCAACGGACAGCCTTTTTTTTTTTTTGTCAACATGAAACATTTTTGTGAAAACAAAAACGCCGTTAAAGGATCCTTACTTTGCTGAAAGAAAAGCCGCAACATTCACACAAAACAGAAACCCGCGTGTCCAGTTGTTTGTAGTTTCGTAAAAATGCACAAAAAAAGCTAAAAAAAAATGGCGCCGTCTGCCTGAAACGCGATTCTTATCAATGTGTCAGTGGCACGACGCAGGCGCCGATGACGAATTCTCCCCAAGCGAGTTCGTTGACAGCGCGAGCGACGGCTCGTGACAAGGACAACAAAAAAAATAAAAAAATACCCGAAGCTTACCTTGCGTAGTCTCCCAACTGAGACCGCCAACGAAGATTTTCCTGCAAAACAAATAAAAAAAACATTATTATTCACTATCGACCTTCGACGACAAGCAGACATCACTGGGAAATCTCGAAGAACCGCTACCACACAACATGAGAGAAAAAAAAAAAAAAAAAAAGAAGACGGCGGATTTCAACAGATCGCCGGCAATCAGTCACCCGAACTCCGCCGAAAATCAGTTCTTTATCGTGCAGAAGCACCCTCGATTACCGAATACCTTCGCGGTTCAAAAAACAACGATTAAAATGAGGGTATTCGGGCCTGAATCGGTTCGGTCTTTGAGGAAAAAGCGGTGGAGAAAAAATGTTCCGTTCTTCCCGCGCTGCGGCCACCATTACGCCGATTTCTGGAAACACGCAGCCATGGCTTCCTCGATCGAACGCGGCGGCCGCGTTCGACAAAAACTTCCGATCGAAGAAATTGAAGCAGAGCGTCGTGTAAGGCTATTTCCAAAGTTCAAAAATCGGCTACGATCACCTACGTCGCAAGGTTACGTCGAGTTACCGCAATAAAAACCGCCCAGCGGGGGAAGAAAGAAAAAAAAACCGGCAAAAACCCACCAAAGACAAAACGTTCCGCGATAGTGCTATGTGCGACAGTCCTAGCGACTTCGTGAGCGAGTTTTCACGCTCTGTTGGAGCGTCAAATGAGAAATATACGCACCCCTGTTCTTCGGTACTCCGCCGTGCCATCGTTATGTCAGTGTGAAACTTCGAAATCGGAGATCAAGACTAACGTTCTTTGTACTGGAGAGCAGAGTAGCACGTACTGCCGCCGGATGATGATGCGTCGGTGTGCAAAAGAGACAAAGAAATGCAAAAGCAAAGGGCGTCTCTCAGGGTTCGCAGACTGTTTACTTTGAAGTCGCTGCCACAAAGAGAAACCCGTCAAACCACTGATATATGGTCAAAAAAGCGAGTTTTCATTAATGAAATTATTATCATAATTGTAGCGTAAAATTTTTCTACACGAAAAACAAAAAAAAATTACATAGCAAAGTGGATTCGCCAGAGGAACGGTCGAAATAGTGGACATGACCAGACGTTATGTTGTCCTCAAGCCTGTCCGCCTGTCCTCCACCACTGAGCTTGTCCTGCAAACTTGTAATAAGCTGCAGGACAAACGTTGCTTCAGCCCGCCGTAACAAAACACTCACACCGTAAACATAAACCTTTACTTTAATTTGTAAACACGATTTATTTTTATAAAGGAACACGTTCGTAATCGACCATGAGTAGAAGTCAAGAGCACTGTAATGACAAGTATCCAAGCCCTCAAGCTGCGGCGTTGAGGGAAGCTATCAGCTTTTCGACCTTCCACATGGTATCTTCAGGAGATGTCACCGTGTGCCCTACTGTCCGTGGATCCACAAATATCTCGTAGTCGTTGCCCCCTTCGAACGTCTTGTCGCCGAAGAAATGTATCGTGGTGAACTTGTCATCGAGTAGCCGCTGAAGACAGTAGGTTTTATCCCAGCCCTGTGGGAACACATCAAAGCTGATTTGGCCGCCGATGGAGTATTGGAGACCATAGTCTGGGAATTTGTCCCGCAGCGCCTTGACGAAGGCGGCCCGAACTCCGTGCTTCTTGTCGTACTCTTCAAAAGCGTCTCGCTCCGACTGGCTACAGTTGCGGCCGATCGGAGAGACGTTCAGAAGGCCGGCGCGGAATTCGATGAAAGTCCCTCGTTTCTGGGGAATCTCGAGGTCCGCCACGTAGCGAAGGCAGAAGTTGATGAGTTTCTGCAGCCTGTCTTCGCCGAGGAAATTGAGAAAACTTTCTTTGCTGACGAGTTTTCCTTTCTGGTGGGTCACCAGGCCGTTTTCAGAGAAGACATAGTCGAAGCCTGCTAGCGTCTTCGAACCACCCATCTGTTCTTCAATCTTGCAGAGGTCTGAACCGCCAACGATTCCAACAACAACTTGGGCGCGAAGCCGCTCCAAGAAACTGGACATTTCGGACGTGATCACTTGCCGGCTTTTAGTGAGCGTACCGTCGACGTCGAACAAGAAGATGGTTCCTTGAAGCCCCGACATTATGGATCAATCACGGTGACTGTGGAGATGCAGACCACGCAAATACGTGCGGAGCAGACAACTGCAGCAGCACTGCAAGGAGCGAAAGCCTTGATCCGGCGACAACGTGGACGCAAACGTAATCGCCACACCTTGTATACGTAGCTGTGTTTGTTGCATCAGACAGTGTGTCAAGCTGCCAGAGACGTTGGAATGCCAGAGACTTCTGACACTTCGAACAACTCGGGATATCAGATTTAAAGGAATGAAAAGCGGACGGCTAGCAGACAGCAAAACGGGAAAACTTGGTGAAAGCGAGCAGCTGACCATTCAAAAACACGATTAGACGGCAACTTAGACGCTTAAACCGGAAGCTGAAAAACGAACGAGGTTCCGTCCCACCAACACACGAATCCAAAACCGATAAACACGTAAACCACGTAGGATCCGTAAGAGTAGTCATAGAAAGTCGAAACACAACAAGCCGGTCAAGTAACGGTACAATTAATAGACTATTCGAACCACGGCAGAGGTAACACATTCTTGCAACGATAATGATGATTGCGCGTTTAGCACCACCAGCGCCACCTTGAGAGTAAAAAGTACATACTCGTCTTTTTAGTCGAGGCAGACTGGCAGTCGTCGAGTGGCTCTGTGATGCACCCGGCGATTTCGTGAAAATTTCCCCAAGGACATTCGTCATATTTTCTCTCCCATTCTGCAACCCTTCCGTGACCGTTGGAAAGTTCTTCCCAAACATCGAACATGCTGTCGCTGAGGCTTCTGCTTCAAAGAAATGTCGCTCAGGTAAAATGCCACATTCGTCCCAACGCGATAACTTTCAACCTACGTCGCTTTCAACCTCCGTTTAGGCTTGTTTCAAGTGCAACTCCAGCGATTCGAGAAATCTGGGAGATTTCGTTTCCCGATTTAAGTGCTACTGGACTACGGTTTTGCTTTTACGTATCCCGGAAATGATCGTGTTGGGAACGAATTCCAATCGGTGCCACCGAAAAGTTATACTAAAATGAAGTCTCGACATGGTCGAAGACTCGAAATGATAAATTTGTTTTTACAGGCCGGTACAGGGCACAATCCTCGTGTTCTGTGTCCTTATCTATCCCGCAAGTGGTCCAAAATGCTACTAATCTCTAAAACATGTGGCAGTCAAGATAGCTCCTAGACGTCTCTTTTCGAAATACGTAGTCCCACTTTTAAATTACGCAGCCTGTGTAATGCACGCATCGTGCAGAGCTGAGCGCAGTGCGATGCATTCTAGCGATAGTCATGACACGAGAAGAAAAAAGATGTAAAATCCAGCTTTGCACAGTCATCCTCCTCATCCTTAGGGAATCCCGGACAAAAGCTCACCCATTTTTTCATAGAGCCGGACAAAAGCTCACCACGAGAAAATTTAATGTTGGACTTAAGACGAGTGCGGACAACTTAGGTGCATGCCTGCGACACTAAAAAATTCAAATACCTTTATGACGCACAATGACGGAAAGAATTAATTTTCTTAGCCATTCACTTCAAATATTACCTTGAACCCCAAGAAAACCCGTGCATTAGTAATGAAGACACATTGTGCCTAATCTTTATGTACAAGTTTAGCGTAACATAAGCGCAGTGAAAAAGCGAGTTCACCGAAGGGTGACTTCGCTTCTTCGGTCACTTTTCAAATTCAAAAACTTCGGTTCACGAAATTTTTTGGGCGATGCACAAGGGTGCTCCGACAAGCAAGCTTGATCTTATCAGCTCCACTAAGTTTCGGTGATCTAAATTTTGTTCCAAAACGTTGCTTCTCTGCCTGTCATGGCTTATCTGTCGACACCTTTGCATGGGATGGGGTACCAGTTCTTCTAAAAATGGTACAATGTCCATCGCGTCCGCACGTTATCCAAGCCCGTGCTTCGCCCGGGCAGCAAAAAAAAAAAAGAAAAAGAGGTGAGCTTTTGTTTGGGTTTGCGAAAAACGGGTGAGCTTTTGTCCGGTTACCATCCTTAGGTATGCTCCCCCCCCCCCCCCCCCTTTGTTTTTATTGGACAGTCTCACCATTAGCCAGACAAACAAAAAAAGTATAAATTTTTTAAATTATATGATCCAGGCCTATACTTCCACTCACTTTATGTGCAAGTGAAGCCGGAAATACAAGCATGTACTGCACGAGTGCGTTTCTCGGGAATGCCAAAAGCCTGGAGCTCGCTCCTGTAGCTTCTGCTTGCTCGCATTTAAAGTGATATGGAGTATACATGGCTCGAACTGAGATCACGTCAGTGGCCATTCTGAAGGATCTTGCTGCTATGTGCATAGATTGCTTCTTTCTGCTGCATAAATTCCACACCACCAAGTTTACCTTAGTCGGCAAGAAGTAGGAACGACCATTGATACGGTGTGATGACATCACATGCAAGCTGTGTATAGTCTTGCCAGAGGTAGAAATGCAATGGAACCGTTTGCCTAAGAAGCAGCAAACTAGAAAGGAAGAAAAAATATGTTATTTTGTAACATACCGGTTTTATTAAACGCAGTAACGAGCCAACTGCAACCAATAGCCACTTTAAATCAATACGCATCAGACGACGTCTTAAAGGGTCACTAACAGGGTATTTATGCTCGCCAAGGTTTTTATTCAAACGTGACTTATAAGAGCCCAACTACTAAGTTTGTTTTCTTTCCGCCCAAAAACAGCCAATTGAGAATTGGCCGGTTTCAGTCGCACTCACTCTCTTTTCTACACGTGGTGTTCAAACTATGTGTATCAAATATATTCAAAGTCGTGGGTCATCTAAGGCACAGATTGAATATTAAAATAGAAAAGAATATGAACCTCATTTTTGTGACCTCCAAAAAACTGCAAATACATTGATCGAAAAGAAAATTGTTGCACAGATCACAGGAAGTGATCACAGAATATGGTGACGTACTGCGGGCTGGACGACGCAAAGGCGACACACTGCGGACCAATGTTGCAATGGACGTGGGGTTGCTACTTCGGAATTGTCGTTCGTGATACCAGCCAATCAATCTTCAAGCTCAGAACAGCGAGGGGAACGGATATAAGTGCGAAACAATCGCACGACAAATGGTTCAGGCAACGTCCTTGTTGTCGTCTGCTTGACACGCCCAAAAAGCAGAGGGACGGAAAAAACTGGGTAGGGAGCAATAGCCACGTGACTTCTGGCAACTCTCTCCTCCAAGCCTCCGTGCACATGTTTCGGTTTCGAGCAGTTGCACTTATTTTTACTTCATTAAAAATATATATGACTTTGTAGCAAAATATTGGTTGGATGATCTTCTGACCCCGTGCTAAATCGCCTGGCAAAAAATACAAACGTGTTTTGGGACGTCAGTGTTCTGGCAAAATTTTGATTTCGCAATCGGCAACCCAAATTACAAGTCGCAATCGTTTGTTTTCACAAAGCTATTGAAGCTTCAAATTTGGTCTGAGAGGTTGAGACGCCTTACTGACAACAGCGAAAACGTGATGTCAGATGTTGTATAATATGGAGCAATAGTATGGTGGCAGTGCAGCTCGTTCCTGAAGTGCTACAAGCACTTAAGCTTGTGCCAGCAAAAACGAAAAACAAGCATGCGTAAAACACCACAATTTCTAGGCTTCCCGCTTGACTCACAAGTTGCACAACATGCGACGTCGCTCCACTGGCAAGCGCATGAAAATTTTAACGTTGGTTTTGGCACCACCTTCCTTTGCTGTTTTCTCAATGGCTATTTTGAAACTAGAGGTAATAAATGGCATGCCAGAAAGAGTGAAGCCTGGGTATTCCAGAAACATGTCTAGTTTGGGAAGTTAAGAAACAGCCACTTCTGTTTGCCGACTTGCACCAAACTTGACTGAACGTTTGCAGGGCCTGGCCACAACAGCGCTGTCGCGCAACAACAGCACACTGGTGATTGCGGATCACAATGAGGGCCAGCTTTTGCCGTCGACGCTCAGCGCCATCGCAGCTGCCAAGAAAATTGGCGGGGACGTCGCCTGTCTCGTCGTCGGCAAGGGCATCTCGAAGGTGCGGCTTCTTTATTGTCTTCCTGTCTGGCAGTTACGGGCTCGCGGAGCTCGTGACAGAATGGAACGAGAGACTAAATTTGAAGGGATGCTGAGAAGGCATTTCGGCCTGCCTTGGTTTTTATGGTTTGTAACTTAATTGCATAAAGGTTTGTGCAGTTAAGTTACGTGAAATTGACGACTGTATTCGGATTTATCAATCAAACTCACATGCAGAATTGCGACGTGCGAGTGTTGGGGGGGGGTCCCATTAAATTGTTTTACTGCCAGACTCAATAATTGTCACATGACATGGTCAAGTCATGGTGTTAAAGGGGCAGTGCAATGATTTTAATGTAAAAAAAATATGTTGCAGCTTTTATTTTTAGATTGTTTATTTTGGCACAAGTGAGATAAAGTGTGCCACATTTCCCCCCCTTCCCCCCCAGAAATACTGCTATTCAGCTCCGTAATTCAGAAGGAAGAAATATATATTTTTTTTTCTGACCTGCATTTGCACGTGGCAGTCATCTATCGGAAGTCAACAAAACCGTTTCCTCTCCGCCGCTACCCTTCTCATCCTTCTCATGGCAAACCGTCTTTTGTCTCGGTCGCTCGCCTCAACCTTCAGCGATGCTAAGTAGCGTCGCTGAAGGTATCGTAGCCGAATCTGACCTTCAGAAGTCGAGGGTCGGAAAGGCGAGGGTCAGAAGTCGAAACGAAATTTCAGTGCTTATTTTTTGGTCTATATGTGTTCAAAGGAGCAGTAACACATTGGACACACCAAAATCTTGTTAAAAAAGACAAAAAGAAATTTGAAAACAAATTAATTGATTAGCAAAGAGCACCTGGTGGATGTCGCTAAAGCTTCGTTTGTAATGCCCCGTCTAGGAACCTTGACAGGTAGTGACGATAACTGTCTTGCCTTGTCATCCCGACTGTTCCACGGCCAGCATGAGAAGAGGGGAAGGAGGAACTGCCCACTCAACGGGACTCTCTTTTCTGTGTCCTGGACGTTGCTATTCTCCCTTACAAGATTATAGAAGATTAACCTGTCACTCAAAATTCACACAAAAGCAGCTTTGCGGTTAGTTGTGGTGGCCTGATCGCTGGCGTGGTTCGACCGCTTCAGTGGCTGGAACAGCTAGGGGCATCCTGACGACGTCAGCCTCGCTGCAGCTTTGCTCATCCCGAGACAGACTACGTCACGATTGCACCGGATGCGACGTGCTCTCCGCT
Organism: Ixodes ricinus; assembly: GCA_037355805.1. Lineage (NCBI taxonomy): Eukaryota > Metazoa > Arthropoda > Arachnida > Ixodida > Ixodidae > Ixodes > Ixodes ricinus. Next base: position 21,278 of record JAZHYW010031730.1, read on the forward strand.
GACCGCTCTCCGAGCGCTTGCCAGAGTGGGCCGTTTATAACAAAAAATACAGCCATCAGGCTCAAAATATACAAACGTGCGATTGTCATTTACGGATATCGTGGATCATATTCAGCCTATTTCTGAACACGACGGGTGTATTTCAAGTTTTGTTGAAGTATCCCTTTAAAAGCAGCTCCGCTCCACGAAAGTATGGCAGTAAGCTGCAGCCGTGCGAACCCTGTTGAACCGGATTTCCCTTCCCTCTTGGCCTAGTCAGCTCCTGCGGGGAGCGGGGAGGGGCAACTAGAACGGCCAGGTTGTAAGACATTGACGACACTGAAGTGGCGGAGCTCATAACCACGCCAACCCCCAAGCACCTTTGCCTGTGTCACGCCTCATGGGATGTGTCGCGCTCTCCAATGGTGGATCTTCGAGCGCTTGCTGGAATCTGTCCTTTGGAACGAAAAATATAGCCATCCGTTCAAAATACAAGCTTGCGATTGTCGTTAGCAGATTGAGTTAATCACGTTTAACTTATTTCTGTATGTGAGAGGTATATTTTGAGTTTTGATTCAGTGTCTCTTTAAGTGGCGTCATGTGACGCCCTAGCGTCATGCGGTGTGACTAGCGTCATGCGATGCGGCTGTAATGGTCGCGTAGGTCCATTATGAATGAGTGGAAAGAGACAGGAAAAGCTACGATAAAGACAGCGCCTCGAAAGGCCTGTAAAGATGCTGAAAAGGCTTACATTGCCGGGCGCATGGGCCGAAGGGTGCCGAGGTGCGGGGCCCAAGGCGGGAACCTTGACGAAAGAAAGAGACGTCACACCAGCTCGGAGTTTTCGTGAAGACTGTCTTATTGTCGTGACCAGCATACAAACATTCAGATCCGCGGGGACCAACACGGACAAGTGGCGCCATCTAGTTGCAGCGCCACACACCATGACTTTTTGCGCCATCTAGCTTGTTGATGGCACACTACATCTTTTTCCCCCTTAGAATAAAATAACTGTTAGATAATTTGGTACCAGACCTAAAAGAACAGCTTACTCTTTTACAACCACATGGAAAATCACACGCACACGAAATCCTACCGACCACTCACTACAAGCAAAAATAATTATGAAGTGGTCGGAGAAAATAAGAATAAAGAAATACATTTTAAAGGTACGATCATTAATGCTACGCTTTCACTATGTCGAGCATAATTCAGTTCGACTGAAAAGCACTCTCTTCACTGCAACCAAAAATGTCACTAACGAGTCCTTTGAAAAGAATAGCACTTTCACCTCCACAAGTGCTGCAGGCCGCCAACACACGCACCCTCGCGACGCTTGCGAAATCTGACTTAGCTTTCGTAAGAATGACATTCTGCATTGAAAAAGTAACCGTAAGTCTGCAACTTTCTGAGAAAAACTTTAAGGACTCTATGGGGTACGGCTTGATGTGCATGACCGCAAAAGATTGAGAATCGTCTGCCGGTGTTTTCGTGGCAGGCGGCCTCCGAGGTGAGCAAAGCAGACGGGCTGATGAAGCTCCTAGTGGCCGACAACGAGGCGTTCGATGGTCTCCTACCCGGTGAGTATGTAACTAGTCTAGTCACTGACAGGATTACGGTGGAATGGCAGGGAGGTTCTTCATTTGCTCCGCCTCCAGTGCAAGCGTCCTATCTTTCACAATCGCTTCAGCATTTATTGTTCCTATCCTGTTGGGAATTATAGTGTCTTTTAGGATGCATGCAGTTACAGACAGATTCAATGAAGTATATTCATCGCCCCCAATGGTTCCAATCTGGACGACTTTTGTGTCGTGGCGCTTGCGTACTTACTGCTGTGTGGCGTGCGTTAAAACCCCAGGTTAGCAGTTCGCGCCGCACTGGCCAAATTGTTCATCCGCGGCAGGTATGCATGTTGCCACATTTCGATAACTGACTAAATTCATGCTGTTTAGGCATCTGCACACCCCAATTAAGTTTCACAAACAGAGAAAATTGCATGGTTAATGGACCGAATTTCAGGAGCACTGCTCTTGCTCGGTGTATTAACTGCTGTTAGCACCGATTTATTTGACGCTGGTGCTACTGTACCTTTAAAGCTCGCACTTTTCATGATGTAAATTAGCCTGGGTAAGGGCAACGATAGGTTTCAATAGCAGAAGGGGCAGTAAAAAAGAAAGCATCTAAAAGAAAGTGTGGGTAAGTAAAACCTGTTTTACCTGAATCATGATAAACTTCCAACAGCTCGCCTTCACTCATTATTTCTTCACATTTTGCATTTGCCAACTTTACACTGCCAAAGCTGCCTACAATCTTACTTTAGTCTTCAAAAGAAACATAAATAAACATAGAAACAACTACTACGCTTGACGTTTTTGCATAGAAATTTTCGCGGTAATTTCTCGGTAGCTTTGTCGTGGTTATTTCCACAAACCCAAAGAAATCAATTTTGTTTCTTTCCTTTTTCTATTTGCATTCGCAGAGCGGATCACACCGGTCGTGCTGGCCTCCTGCAAACAGTTCCAGTTCACGCACATTGTGGCTGCTTCCACCGCGTTCGGCAAGGCAAGGAGGACCCCACCTGTACTCGCGTTCGAAGCATGACGCAGACATCTTTATTCTGTAAAGCATGCGAAGGCCTGTACGTAAGCCGTAGCCAGTGCAGGACAAAGCAAAACCACGGTTGAGCCTGTACTCCCGACTAGGCTCGTATAGTGGTGCCTGAATCTTTATTTGGCGACTTAATTTCTGCCTGGTGGTGTACGTCACGATCGTATAATGCCGCGAATCTCCGTAATCCTGGCGGCGGCATGGCAGCAGAAGCACGTAGATACAGCAGACTTGCGTTCTGCCGTAGCTCGCCTGGCAGCCCATGGGTTACCGAGAAGGTGAGCAGACGATGGCAATGTCTGCTTCTGCTCGTCTTCGTTGCCGGTGCTTCTTCAATGCACTGCCAGGACTGTGGTAGTCCAAAACGCTCTTTCGCCGTCCCCTGCGGTGCACTTAGTTGCCCTTCCCGGGACGCTGAAGTGCCGGTACTAATTTAGGGTGCTGAGCACACCGGTTGGAAACGGGTGTTCCAAGCATCGGAGCTTACTCGCAGGAGCGTAAGGTGACCTTGAGCGTTTTTACGTGTCGTGTGCTACTACGGTTAGTGGCAGGACGACAACAACGGGGAGACTCGCGGAACGTCAAAGCATTATTGTTATCGGAGGTCGGAAGCTTGCACCGGAGGCAGGATGACCGAAACCTCTCCCCGCCGTCCTCACACTGCCGACAACCGCAGGTGGAATAGAAAGACACATGAACGCTTATTTCGTTCCAGAACCTACTTCCGCGGGTGGCTTCCAAGTTGGACGTCTCTCCCGTGTCCGACGTGCTGGACATCAAGTCTCCCGACACGTTTGTGCGCTCCATTTACGCGGGTATGTCGCGACTTCGTTACGGTCTTAGCCCTGCGACAGCTATGCTCATTGGGGTTGACTAACTTCTGGCTGTATAAACACACACACAACACAATTCACAACTATGTAATATCAATAAATGTGAAAAAAAAAACAATTTTTTTTGGCCCAATATTTGGGGGCTTATTTCTGCAACGTTTGTTGGTGTATTTAGCATATTTTCAGGGAAATTGGGGACTATAAAAAAAAAAGCCGGAATGCCCCTTCAAGGCCAGGGTTTCTCAAACATTTTCATCTCTGGGAACGCCCATCCCTCCTGATTGCAGGACGTCGAACCAAACCCGAACGCGAACACAAAAACCGGAGCAAAACCGTTATTTTTGACGGAGCCGAGCCGGAACGAAACGGAAATCTTGCGGCGGTTACCGGTTTGTTGGAAACCGGTTCGGTGTCAGAAAATGTGAGCCGTACCTTTTTTTTGCGGATGGCGGCGCAAAGTCAGTAAATATTCAGGACGGTGGCATTAACGGTGTGGTTTCAACTAAACAAGCGGCAGCGATATTGAGACAGTTGAATGATAATGAAACAAACAAAAATATTTACCGACTACGTGTGGCACAGCTCGGCGTCGGCGAATTAGGAGCGAAGCACTTCTATCTGATTATGCCGAGAGACTACGGAGTTATTCTTTGTGCATGCATGCCTCTGCGTTTTGCTGCTATACTCTGCCTCACCTTGCGTACGTCGAAGCTTGGGAGTGGAGTATAATCAACTATGCTCTCATTCGGCATGCACGGTTTCGTCTATTGTGCCTCAGGGGACAGTCGACGGTCGAGAGAGCTTCGCGGACGCCAAAGAATCCTTCAGGGACCCCAAAGGGTCCACAGACCCCCGTTTGAGGATCACTAACTTAGATTTAAAAAGAATGAGAGCTTCCACTGGAGAGAAGTTTTTTTAGAGACAGGAACAATTGGAGATACTTGGGAGCTTGGGGAATCCTTGAGGGTATACTCTGGGGAATCCCTGGGTTCCTAGGGACACAGCAGCTCCCTACAGTACCCTTGTCGGTTCCCCATCCTCCCAAGTTTCCTCGAACGTCCCTGCTTCCAAGTAAAGCGTTTTCCCAGTTAAAGACCTATTTTACAGATCTGGGCCATTGATTGTTGCGTAACAACGAGCAAAACGCTCGCTACTGTGTGCATTACCGTTTACAAGATGCGTTGGCTCCTGCCCCGCTGTTTTGCATCGATGTCAAGACCGGGAAGTGCTCCTCAACTATCAAGCGAGGCACGCAAGAGTATCTTGAGATCGAAAAGTCAGACGTCCCGCGCTCTTAGCCTAGCTTATTCAGCGACTCTAGCCCTAACGTTGACAAGAAACCGACGAGCAAGAATTCCTGGCTTCGTCCACCAATGGTCGGATCTTCCGTGTCATGGCAGGAAACGCAGTCCAGACACTCAAGGCCAAGGATGCCGTGAAGGTGCTCCTCGTGCGGGAACATGCTTCGAGGCTGTTGGTTTAACGGGCGCTGGCGCCGCTTCGGAAGACGGTAGGTGTTCGTTCTTACGTCGCTACTGCACCGTGTTCCATTTTTTTGCTTCTCTCCTCGCACTCGTCACTGCCGACGACTAGGGCCACAGCCGCGAACATTTGCCGTTTAATTTCGACGGACCTAGACGCTTTCGTTGGTCGTGAACAGTAAGATCGAATCATTTTGCCATTCAGCAACCATTACGTTAGGATGCCTTGTGAATAAGGAGCTGGAGGCCGAAGTTGGGGCATTTGCATTCTATTTATTTATTTTTAAATACTACTGCCGATTCATTTGCTCGGTCCAGTAGTATTCTTTTGTATTGCTGTACGCTGGTTGGTCAGCCCCTGTTGCATAAAGGATAAACAGTTACTATCTAAAACTAATACTTACACTTGAAGAAAACATTGCAAATAGTTGTATTGCTCCATTTAGCCCAACTTTCAATCAAACTACAAGTATGCCTTTAAAAAGTACCAGAAACAACTTTACTTTTGCTCTGCGATTTTTTTCAATTTGTGGGTTTCAGGAATACTTTGCAGGAACGAAATTTCGCGATTCGAAGTGGTACGTTACGTATTTGTCACCATGAGGTAACATATTGGCGTGATGAACCTTCCGTGATATTTTGTTGGGCTGCGTAATTCGCAAAAGTTGGGTCCTCGCAGAAACCGAGTTGTTTACAGTATTCTTTGTTATGGCGTTGACCCATTTTGCCGACGATTGCGCTTCACGCAGCCCCCACTGCGGAGTTTGACCAGACACTGTCGGCGTTTGAGGGCCAGGAACTGAGCAAGAGCGAACGGCCGGAGCTGACCAGTGCGAAGAAGGTGATCTCGGGAGGTGAGCTGACTCCTTCTCTGTGCCAATGCAAGACGTACAGACCGACACGCTGCTTTACAAACAAGTCTGCTTTTGCCCCCACCAAGTGCGGGCACTGCGCGTGCGCAGGAGCTAGTATACCTTCTAAAGCGTCTGCACCGTGACGACTGCAGCAGCACCGCAGCAGCGTGACGTCAAAGTTGCACGCTGGTGGATAGGAAATCTTTGCCATCAAAGATTTTCGTCCTAGAAGCTTTCTCTTATGCGTCATAAGGTTCTGTAGCCTTTGTAATAGTGCACAGAGATAAAATTATTTTTTGGATTTAAACTTGTTTTTGTACCGTCCATAATCCTCTAAAATTAAACTTTACTTTCAATGTTGGCAAAACGGACCAAGCAATTTGAAATCCTAGCTCCGGGCATTTTTGGGGACACTTAACTCCCAAAACAATGTAACGTAATGCATTCCACCCCCTCCCCTCCAAAGAAAAAAAAAAAAGAAATGAAGACAATGTAACGCTTTAATACACAATTTAAATGGTGCTGCGGATGTAACATACACCTGCCAGCATTCTCTCGACCCTTTTACGGTGCACGGTATATGGAGGTGCGTCTTGCACCCTCCCTCCAACCAGCACTACATTTGGGGGAAGACCGACCATTAGGCAATGCATAGTTACTTTTGCAAAAACAAAAATAAAAAAACTGATAACTTTTTTTAGACATTTTCTGCAGATACTAGTATTTGCGATAATGTTGTAGACCTGCGCACTTGCGGTGCGGGTCGTGACAAACCGGTTGCTGCGCCACCACGCTTTACGCAGGACGAGGCATGAAGAGCGGCGAGAACTTCAAGATGCTGTACGACCTCGCGGACAAGATTGGCGCCGCAGTCGGGGCGTCGCGGGCAGCCGTGGACGCGGGCTTTGTGCCCAACGACATGCAGGTCGGACAGACGGGCAAGATCGTGGCTCCCGTAAGTGGACCTCCGGGACGCAATTCCGCGCACCGAGACGAGATTAGAGTTTCTGCACCGACGTACCCGTTCGCGCCTCGAGAACGTGTGGCTCGTGGCGGGGCATTACGACACTCTCTTTCACTTGAGGTGCGAGTGTAGCAGAAGCTACTACAAGTGCAAGCTCTAGGCTCGCAGCATTCCTGCCGAGCTCGCGTGCTCGTGCAGCGCAAGCACTTCGGGCAACATGCTCGTGCTTGTAGCCTCGGCTTTTGCTTGCACGCAGTGTAACAAGCTGTAGTTTCCACCTTTATGTGGTGAATTACGGTACTCTGTGCGTTTAATGTCAGTTATTGAAGCATGAAATGCTTTTTAAGCTGAACCCCCACCTCAAACTTGTTTCCGTCCGTTCGTCCATTCATGAATTTTTTGATAAACTTAGTGGGGAGACTGATTTCATGGGACCTGATTTGATGTGCCCATGCACAAGGTGGGAAAATTGGCATCACATGGACTTTACATCAATTAAGTTTCTCCAGCTAAATCTAGCGTAAATATTCTTGGAACTTTAACACCTATTAAGTTTGGCCGTTAAATGTAGCGGGGGAAATCGACGCCATATGACCTGATGTCACGTGACCAATACAACAATTCAATTTCTCCGCTAACTTTAGCAGGGAAATATACTTTATGTGACACATCAGATTCCTCGCCCCATTCCTCCTATCTATTAGAATGCCTTCCCCACCCCTCCCTTCTCCTCTCCCTCCCCACCTACCTCCAATTCCCTACACCTCCCCCCGCCCCCCCACTCACCCACCCTCCCACCCACCCTTGTCCTGCGACACACCAATTCAGTTTCCCCCAAATCGGTAAAAATATAGGTTCTTCACTCCCGGAATAACTGTTTAATGTCCTCCAAACAATTTACAATTTAAACAATCGCAGATAAACACTGTACATCATGCTTATAGGAATTTGAAGACAAAGGTAGCTGCGAATATTTTTGTTATTAAGGCGAGAGCCTTACTTGGCCCATTATGCAAAAAAGCGGCGTCGTTGTGCCCGAAAGATGGCCATAAAAATATGTCATAAAGCTCGCGCTGCTCATTCGTATGCTCAAGGACGACGCCGTCCTTGGCGTCGTCCTAGACGTCCCCTCTAGGCGTCGTCCTTGAGGTTGTCCTAGACGTCCTCCTGTAGGCGTCGTTCTCGATGTCGTCATAGAGGTCGTCCTTGGCGGCGTCGTAGAGGTCGTCCTAAATGCCGTACTTGGCGTCAATCTCTAGGACATCCTCCTAAACTTTAATACATGTAGAAACATTACCCGTGGGACTATAACGCTTTCGCCTTCCTACATGTAAGCAGTCTTACGTGTCCTCCTGTAATTTTTTTCTAACGTACATGTTTCAGATGCGATAGGCAGTTTTATTTTTTTTTTTCCGAGAACCTAACCTTGTAAGAACCACTTCGTGCGGCATGTGAATTCTGCACATTTTAAATTGAAGTGACAGCAGGCATAGCTCAGGGCATTCCAGAATTATTGAAGGAATTTTTGTTGGCACTGTTTGAGAAGGAAGCCCAGAAAAAGCCCTCCCAAATGTTGGCAAAATTGTTTGAAAGGCTTAGTCTCACAGGTTTAATGGACAGACACTGCACGCTTCTTGCATACATGTCGAATATGCCTTGTTGGCTACCTTTATTTTATCGGAAGATTATTCGGATTGCCTAAACAGAGGTACTGTTTTATTGGTGGGGGAGTACCTTGTGACATGCATGCCCTATCCAGACACTTCAAGAAATGCTTATGGGATTTCAGTCTCTTTAAAGCGTGTCATAGTCTCTCCTCCGTAGCGAGTACCAAGCTCTTATGCATCACCACAAACATTCTTCGCAGGAGCTGTACGTCGCAGTCGGTATCTCGGGGGCCATCCAGCACCTGGCAGGCATGAAGGACTCCAAAACGATAGTGGCCATCAACAAGGACCCTGAGGCGCCCATCTTCCAGGTGGCCGATCTGGGTCTGGTGGCCGACCTCTTCAAGGCAGTGCCCGAGATGTTAGAGAAGATCGATGGGTACCTCAGCAAGTGAAACCCACAGTGCGGGTCAGTTTGGGACAGTTTGCAAGAGACGGGAAGATGGAAGCCGCGGCGGAGGAGGTCCGTCGAAGTGCGGTCGTGGAGTTGTACTAGTTGGTGCAGCGGCAGAAAGAGAAGGTCCGAAGGACAATATTGTTTCGTAGCCTGGAGCGTCTGTTGGTCCTTGCATCTTTGTTTTATTAACTTAGAAGGTGTTCCATGGCCGGCACCTAACCGTTTCCGGTTTCGCACTCCAGTGACGGAAGTCATGGTTCGAGTACTGCATCAATGTTCAGCTGGAATTAGTGCCCTCACTGAATTAATGAGTGTGAGCCGAGCACTGACGCAGCGCTTACGTCCTCACCGTTTGGACACAAAACTCAGCCAAGCGTCTTTTCGAGCAGATGAGCGACACCCGCTGGTCGCATCACGTGATCAAACATGAGCGCCAGCGACGCTTTACACCACCTGTTTCTGATCCTATTTTTCTTGCCCTTTCGACGATCCTATTTTTCTTGCCCTTTCGACTCCCCTCCACTCTTTCTCACACCACCTGCTTCTGCTCTTTCGGTTCCTGCGTGCTAGGTTTTTAGCTCAGTCAGAAGCGCGCTTGGCTTTCACGCCGGTGACTCGAGTTTCGTCCCTGGCACCAGTTGCAGTTCTTTTTCAAACGAGTGAGCTCTCGAGGCTTTCAGCGTTCCCACCAAATGCATATACTTTCCTCTTTTTTTTTCATCTCCATTTTCTTGTGTCTTGTTGTAGGGGCTATGGTGCCAGGGTTTCTGTGGCCCCAGAAATGGCAATGCGTAGCATAGAAAAGAAATTGTCCCTTTCCTCCACTATCGCGGCGAAGGCACGGTAGTGGAGGAAAAGGACAATTTCTTTTCTAGAAAGACGGATTGGTCTGTGTTGATAAGGGGTGAATTAATGCGGCACGTTTTCGTGGTAGGGCATAAAAGGCACATTGCGGGATGGAACGTCTGTAATGGTCGAAAACAAGCTGTGGAACTCAAGAAAACATTGCACAAATCTGCTATGAAAGTGAGGTGGCTGTAAGGCGCTCTGTGTGAACAAAATCTCGGGTTACACCTGCCACCCAAGGATCCAGTGCAGTCTCTTTGCCTCAGGGCGACCAGGGCATACTAGGAAGGTAGGTGGAAGCTTCTGATTTGGTGCAACGTCGAGTGTATGACCTATTTATGCCTAAAGCTAAATTAGAACAAAAATATTCTGCAGAGACACTTTCTTACGTGTAGGAATGCAAAAGCATTCGTACAAGCTGTGTGCAACGTCTTCCTTTTTCGCTCCGGCAGCGACATCACGCTCCCCACTGCACAGGTGCGGCGAACCCCACCGGCTTCATGACAGCTTCTGTGACTAAGCATTTGCATTGCTGTGCTTTTCTTTGTGTTTTATTTCTGAGGCACTCCTTCTTTTGACCTTGAGCGGTGCGTGCTTGACAACATTTAAATGACCATCTTTCGGGCACAACGCAGACGCCTTTTCACGTAATGGGACAAGTAGGGCTTTACTTTAAAACTGGGGTGCAAGTAAACCGGTGAAGGTTACCAAAAATTGTAGAGCCCTTCCACTTCACGTGAAGATGGGAGGACCAGCGAAGCTGTTATTTTTATGACATCTAGGACAAGGCCTATAGGACAACGTCTAGGACGACGCCTAGAGGATCGACGTCAAGAACGACGCCTCGAGGACGACGTCTAGGACGATCTCAAGGGCGACCTCGAGGACGATGTCTAGAGATGGTGACAAGGGCTCAGGACCTCATTATCAAATAATGCCAGAGAAAGCTGACTCACGCTGGTTGCTCCCTCTTTATTTTTTATTTATTCATACTTGCCGCAACCAATCGAAAGTTTTCTGTCAACATCCGCAGACACATTTTTTCCGGATCCTAGCGCATAACAGCTTCGCTCTAAAACTGAACTTCTAACAGACGTCTCCGCGTTTGTTTCGTCTTGTAGAAAACCCTCCTCGGGTAAGGTCACTATGCCTAAACTAGGATCCCAGCCACCTTAGAAACAGTGATAGTCGGGAAATCGAAGGACCATAAACAAGGATGCGGTAAAATATGCCGGTTGGAGATGCGCCCCTGGTGCTGCACCTACACTGCCGTGCCATTGCACGGCAGTCGCACAGTGCCATGTTACCAATACGGCAAGAAACAGGAACGAAAGGTCGACGCCTCTGGAAGTGGCATCACTCCATCCGAGCGTTCTTGCACCGTGGTCACCGGCCAGAATCGGGGGCAAAGGTACCCGAGCTTTGCTTGCACCGTGGTCACCAGCCAGACCGAGGGGACAAAGGTTAAGTTGTGACAATCGTGCCAGTTGGAGATCTGTTCAGAAAGCGTACCCATGTCCTAGAATTGCGCTCCTAGGGACATGGGGCTACCCCAAACTTCCCTGGTGGGTTCCCCGAGCTCCCAAATGTTTAAGCTCAGTCTTGGCGGATGTCGTCACCCCAATGATGCATAACACGAGCCAAACATTCTCCAAGATGTTAATTATTGTTTGCAAGCTACGTAAACTCCCAAACTGCCCAACTGTTGAGATTGGGAGTACTTTCTCGGCTATGGGTCGAGGCAGTAAAGGGTTGCGCAAAGGTAAAAGGTAGTTGTGCAACATATTTTATTTGGCGAAGCCAGAGTGTTCAAGGTTTGCAGCGCCCCACGAAGCGTGGGTAGAGGCAGACGTCCCGGATGTGGTGCCTCTTGAGCACCCAGGTGAGGAAGCGCTCGAAGCCGACCCCGTACCCGCCGTGGGGGCAGCTGCCGTACTTGCGCTGGTCAATGTACCAGTAGTAGGGCGTGGGGTCGATGCCTTTCCGCTGGAAGCCCTGCAGGAGCTCCTCCGCATCCCACATCCTCATGGAACCGCCCACAATCTCCCCTACACCGGGCATCAGAAGATCCGCCTGCATTCATGGTTGTCATCATTATCGCCCTCAAAAAAAATATTCCCGTCGCAGTCGGGTATGCCCTGACAATTTTGTCTTGCACCGCCTATTCTCGGTCATGTAAGAATTATGCCTTTCATTTTATAGCTTTATGCAAAATGGTGAAACTTTTTTTACTTTTTTTGGATAAGCAGAATTTTGCATGCCCATTCGCGTATTGTTTATTGTGGCAGCTTTTTCTTCGCTCGCTTTTCACACAATATATGTTTGAGATTCAAGTGACGGTGCAGGGGTTTTGACGGAGGAAATAACCCTAAAGGGGGCTCCGAAATTTTCCGCAACGAACCCTCGGAGAATGAGACTGATGAGGAGAGTCTTGCGGACATTGCCACTTCTTAAAGCTGGACACCCTACACGGATGCAGACCAATGTTTGGAAACTTGTCGTCGTACGGCCCGAGATCCCGCATTTTCAGTTATTTTTCTCGGATGCTTTCACGATGAACTTTACAACCACTAAGGAACCGTACCGTTTTCAGTGCAAAAATAATTCTGAGCCGAGGCTAAAAGTTGTGTGACCCCAATAGGTCCATCGTGTCGTGCCCCGTACACCAAGCGGCTTGTAACGGCGTTGGAGAACTATACTCCGCTTCCCACAAAATCTTACCGCAGCCGACGCCACGATTAGACGAAGCCAATCAAAAGCGCCGAAATTGCATTGTTGCTGTGATCCTGCGCTCTTTCTGCAAATGATTAGCTTAGCCGCCTCTCGTCTTCGGGATTTCGAGTGCAAAGGGGCCACAACCCCAATGTGCCACAAACGCCTCGCCCCGTCTTTGAGCTTCCGAGGGCGGTGGAACGAACAGCTACAGAAATTCGCCATGTACAAACAAGAGGAGCATTTCAATTGCCAGTCTCAATAAGGATGTGGTGCTACTTTGACGCAATCCTCAAATGTGTTGCGTTAAAGGGACACTGACGGTATTTATGCTCGCCAAGGTTTTTCGTTGTATGTACCATGAGAGCTCAACTACCCAGAACAGAATTTTTGGCATGAAATTCGATTTCTTTTTGCCCTAAAACCGCCGATCGAGAACTGGCTAGAACTGGCCGGTTTGGGTCGCAGCTCACTCTCTTCTCCATGGTCACGGGCCATTTTATAAGGTTTTGACACAACAACCATATTTAATCAAAGTCATGGGTCATTGAAGGCACACACTGAATATAAGAAATGGAAAAAAAAATAATATGAAACCCATTTTTTGTGGTTTCTAAAAAGCTGCAAATAAGTTGATTGAAAAAAAAAAAAAAGTTACACAACCGCAACCATTCTGTGCATTCACTGCATAATTCTCAACATGGTGCCGTATCGTGTATCGTGGAACTCTGGCTGGACGGCGATGGCGACGGGCGTGGGACCTCTACTTCAGAAATGTCATTTGTGGTGCCAGTGAACCTGTCTTCCTTCGAAAAAGAAATTTTGGACCGATCGAAACAGTTGGGATTCATACCGTACGACATGCTCGACCACCAAACGACTTTCACGAAAACGTCGCCGAGTTGTTGCCCCTTCTCGTGGCTAAAGACATTGCTCGTCTTATGAACACGAATTGGTAAGAGCTTGAAAAACGCGCAAATGTCGGGCACGAAGTGCCTACTTTGAGTTGAATATGCATGCGTACGATTTCTTTACTAGGTGTGAATGTGGCCGATAAACGTGGTGCTGCTCGACTTCAAGCCCGACGAGTGCCTTTGCTGCAGAAAAATTGGCAGCAAACTTTCCGACCTAGAGTTGACCGGCTGCATTACTACAACCGAAAAGTTCCCCCTCGTCTGCCTGAACATTACAATGTTAAAACTACCATACTTCATTTCCATGATAGGAAGCTTCCTATGCCCAAGTAAAAGTAAAAGTCTATACTGTCAGGAAAGATTATTATTTCATGTTGTAGAGTAGCTCAGTGGAAAGGTGTCCCCTGCACACCCAGGTTCAATCCCAAATGTAAACATACAATCTTTTTTTTTTTTTTGGTCCAACATTTTGCGATATTTACACATTTCTTTTTCACAATTATCACTGAAAAAAAGTTGTGGACGAAACGTTGTTGAACTAAATGGTAGGGGACTACCTTTCTGACACCTGCAAACTCAATGTAGTCACTTTGCACAAAATGCAAGGAGCATATAAATCTGGTAGTGTCCGCTTTCCGAGGTGCCCGTAACTGTTCTGCCGGAATTGCAGCCAGCCATTGGTCCCGATCCCGTTAATCTTTCGGGAACTTGTGCAGACTCTGCCGCACAATGCCACTTTTGGATGAAGAACCTGCGAGGCAGCTCCCCACGCAACATCTTGGGGGTATTCTTTTCGGAAGCAATCATGGGCACTCGCCATACATTTCCAACTCTTCATTGTACAAAACAACTCGTCTTAAAGTGCAGAACAGCGAGCGGAACAAACATAACTGCAAAGCAATCGCACGGCAAACGATAACTGCATAGTCTGCTGTGCTCGGCAAAAAAAAAAAAAAGAATTGCGGAAAAAAAAGTGCGGTCTGACATAGCCACGTGATTTCCGGCACACTCTCCTCCTCTATATTTCTCCGACCTCCATGCGCAGGTTTCGGTTTCGAACAGTTGCGTTTCTTGGCTTTATTAAAATTTTATGTGACTCTGCAGAAAAAAATTAATTGGGTAGTCTTCAGACACCATAATGAATTGCCTGGCAAAAAAATGAAAAAAGGGGTGTCAGTGTCCCTCTAATGCTTATATTCAAATTTTCGTCCAGGACAAAATATGGAGATAGAGAAATAGGAGATCACGCAATTCAAATGGCTTTGTAGTACGGACATGGGATTACCATGCATTTTCCTATTGTAACTTCCATATCGAAATACAGTAATCCCTCATTATAACGAAATCAGCCTTTTTTGAATTATCGCTTTTATCGAAGTTCAACGTGGTCCCAACCAAAATGCATGCATTTTGAACTGGATTATTCAAAGGGTATCAGCGGCCGACCACGCTTATTAGGAAGGCCGAGGTGCCGAAAGCATGCAAGCCTACACGGAGACCTTTGCATTTTCTGCCCCTTCTCCACCGAAGCTAAACGGCAAACTGGGAAAAGTGTAAGCGGAACAAATGGGTGACCGAGGTCAGAGCACCACTTCCAATGCTAATGCACCGACGCTAGGCAGCTAGCAGCAGGAGCAGCGCCCAAGTCCCGACGCTACTCACGGCGCTCATAAGCCGATGCTGCCCCGACTCCCTCGAATCGGGTCAAGCGGAGCGGAATCCGGAGGAGATCATCCTTTCAGGGAGCCACATCACGCACACGCCATGCGAGCACGCTTGCAGCGCACCACACGCTACACGACACATGTCGATGGGAGTGGAGGTTACCAAAGCTCGCCATGATCTGCGAGGTTGAGAAAGGGCAGGTCAAAACTGAAATCGCCAAATAATTCGGATCGCCCGCATCGGCTGTTCGACACTTTCCACCATTTTACGGAACAGTTAAGCATACTGACAGGTTCGGAGAAGTCTCTGCAGGACAAAGCGCTGCCTGGGCGATTAATGAAGATGAAAATCGCCAACTGCTTTGGCGCAGTCGGATTTTCTCGCTAAGCATCGCTCTGTCAAGCTGCATAATGATTCCCAGAGGGCAATGGCTCTCTACGGGAGTGTGGGAAAACATGTCGGTGACGCCACCCATGATAACTCCATTCGTCTCGCTGCTTGTCACATGCGGACGCTCCCATTGTTGCTCCTGCCATCGATGCTGCAACCGTAAGCCTTATGCGCGCCAGGGTAAACACTGAAGCGAAAAGCGACCGCCAGAAAGGCACTGGAAACGCCACCGACTGCAGACACATTAAACATGCCGACGCCGCTTTCGAAATCAAAGTGGGCAGTAGCGCGTGTGACCGTGCTTCTGCGATGCCTGGAGCAGTTGGAGAAGGACTGATGCCCGGATAGCCGTTATCGCAACCCGCTTAATTATTTTCTAATCGCGAAGTTGCCGCTTGTTGTTCTCCGCCAAGGTTTGTTTGATCAAATATAGTCAGAGGTTGGCAGGTTTGAGTCCACCTGAAGGCTGGTGATGCTGTTTTCGGCTCATCGCTTTTATCAAATTACCTACTGCTTATATCGAATTTGTTTGCCATCCCGCTGACTTCATTATAACGCAGGATTACTCATGGAGTGGAACCATAAGCGTGCTTACCCAGACAGGTGGTGCATTTGTTGTTGAAATGGCATGACTGAAAAGAACTTTCAACCCTTGATGGTTACTGCCGGCATTTGACGGCAGCGCGAAAGGCCCCGCAAGGTTTCTGCCGCATATGTACGTCCGCGACTGCTCGCACGTCCGGCGTACTGCTCATTCGTGTACCCGTGCGCTCTTCTGAACGGGAGCGTGCGTGGGAGCGCTGCCATCTGGTAGGCTTGTAGGAACCGGCAACCGTAGTAATTGCGGTCATGTTCCTTTGGCGCGCTTTTGAAATTGGCATAAACTGGACGCTCTGTGGTGATGCTCGAGATAGCTGCGCATGCCGGCTGCCCCGGAGGTAGCGGAAGCGGAGACTGAGCGATGGTTCTTCGGGTTCAGACTTTGAACCATTCTCAACTCGGAGTCGGATAACAGCTCGACATCCGACGCACAACTGGAAACCAGCTCGTTCTGAAGTCCGAGTCTAACACACAGCCAGCTTCTGTCTTCTAGACTGTCTCGGAAGCGGGCGCGTCAGTTTTGGCCCTTTCTGTTTTGTTCAGCCTGCAGCGAGTGTGCTGCAGATGTTTAGAAGTGTGTGTACTATTTATTTTAAGTCTTAGATTTTTTATGCTTGACAATAAACTAGTGTATAATCTTTTGCTAACGCACCGAGTAAAAAAACCTAACCACGGGGCGGTCTTTGAAAAAAATGCGACCATGAAAGGGTTAAGAATACCCATAGCAATGTATGTTGCCGTGTTTGCTGGCTTGATCTAGCAAACACCTCTGCAGCATTAAAAAAAAACATTATTAAACACTGATGGATATTCAGTCGAGGAATTAACGCCCAGACCTATCGCTAAGAAAATTGACCGCATCTCCACGTGGTGAATGATGTTGGTTGGGGCGAAGCTCTGGTGGTGCTTGTCTGCGCAGACGCTGAGCCGCAGCATGCCGAGCCTTTCGTTCGTTTTCATCCATGTCAGAAAGAGAATGTGTGGTATGGAACGTGGTTATATACGCATTTGAGCATTTGACCGCAGCGCCCTCTCGTCTATAAACGTTGAGCCAATGCATGCAAAGTTTAACGCGATTATATACGCATTTGACCGCAGCGCCCTCTCCTGTATAGACGTTGAGCGGCTACATGCAACGTTTCATCCATGACAGAAACCCCAGGTCTTGAGTTACTACCACATCTCAGAGCCCCTACTCGTCCTGTCGCTGCGCAAACAGATTTCAACATTTTTTTTTCATCATTTTTTTCATCTGTTTCTTTCTTTTTTTTGCCTTACACGAGCACGTGAGCTCACGAGCTCGTAATTTTTTTTATTTTTTTTTTTTTTTTGCTTTACACGAGCACGTGAGCATGTGCTCATGTGCTCGTGAGCACGTGATCTCACGAGCAGAAGCACGAGCACCCGACGCCGGCCTACGGCCGGACGGACATACGGACATGGCTAGCCCCTATGAGCTTCGCCCAAAAGATGGGTTTGGCCAACAATGCTGAATCCAATCCAGGATCGCACGACCTCATAGGCGGTCGTCCCGCACACCTTCCTGCATGGTGAACTTGCTTCAGTTCGGCGGGGAAAGCAGCAGGAGAATGGGCTGCGAAAGTGAGAGAAAGCAAAATGACAAAAAACAATGGGTCAAAAACAAAGCACGATGCCGACCTTCTGAAAAACAAATTTGCAGCCTTTTGCTTCAACGCATGCAAAGCAGCGTGCATAGCAACAGTCGTCGTATACACGCGCGACTAACACTCACTGCGGTATATCTACTTTACACGATTAGCACACTATTACAGCCCGCTTGTCACCAAAGCAGTGGGAAAGAACACGGATGTCAAAGTCCCTGCCAAGATCAAACCGCGACGAGTAGCGGAGTGCTCTGCATCCGACAGTACACGCAAACCGAAGTTCCTTGAGGAGGAAAATGTGGTGCCATTCTCCGCCACCAGGTAGGAGCAGAAGACATCGCCCCTTAACAAGAACCAAGTGCACGCGGCATGCGTAAGCGCAGGCTAAGGCACGATGTCGACGCTTTAATGCAGCCAGGTGGTCCTCACGGCTACGCCGCAAAACGGTGCGGTGGGACAAAGGTGACGCATACCTAACCCGTTGATTTGGTCCGCCATCTGTCGCCTCCGCAACTGCGAATGTTGCTCGCATGACCGTACGCATTCCGCCCTCCTTGGTGATGTTGAGACCGCAGGTACTCGATCGTCTGAATACTGCATCCGCAGGAACGGGCGTTCGGTACTTGAACTCCTGCATGACGGGTGGACGGTGGTAAACAACCGCGCGGTTAGCGCAGATGCTACGTCACAATGGGAAAAACACCCACGTTTGTTGGAGGTGCATAGTCATAGTAGACAGTTAGCGGACACCCGAGGTGAGAACGCCAGGGCGCGGCCTTAACTCCCGCCTCCAGAACGCCTGCCGCCTTCCGTCCGCAATCTGCTGGTATGTGCGCCAATATTTTCCACGAAAGCGAGAGAGGTTGTGCAGCCTCTGCGCACTGTCCTAGCACCCCTTCATCCACCAGTCGGTGTCGGCTTGTGCTTCAGCAGGCAAAACAACTTGAGATTTGTGAACGGCACGGGTTGCATATGGCTTCCAGCATGAAGTAGCAGACGGTCACAAACGCAGCCCGGCCCAATCAGCTGGTTTCCGATGTTTGCAGACGACATATCGTTTTCATTTCCGCAAACGACGCTTGTGAGCAAACGCCCGCAAACGACGCCAGAGTAAACGCTCGTAACCGACGCTCAGAGCAGACGCAGCCAGCATCCTTTGCTCGCATTAGCTGAAGAACCATCTAGGAAACGCTATCTTTGCTTGCTCTGCGAGCAGGCAGTGCGACAGCAGTAGAAGACCCACTGGAGCGCACTGCCACGCGCCTCCCAGTGGTCTTTCATATTATGGCACACTGTATATCAGATCTTGTTGCCATTCAAATCGAACCTCATGAGAGGAATAAAGTTCATCTCTGGGGTAACTCGGGATAAATTGAATGCACGAGACTCGCGATTGACTCCACCGGGTTGAGTTCGAGGACAGCCCAAGGGTCGGCGCACTCGAGGATGCCGCCGAGACCTCACCACCAGGTCCTCGACCCGGTCCAAAACCGCCGAAAGTCAGAAAGCACACTCTGCCTCTATGTGCGTGAACCTGCGTGCGCGACGCACAAGCGGGTTAGCAAATTGACATACGCTTGGACTCGCCTGTGTTTGTCGCTTTCACGCACGCCTATCATCTCATTGCCTTCGTAAGTTTGCATTCATTGTTTTCACGCACATTCACTATCATTGTTTTCAAATTGATTCGCCGTTTTTTCATGAGCTCCTATATGAAAACGTGCGCCACTCGCGGAAAGGGCATTCTCGACTACATTTATAAATCGCCAACAGCTCTCTCCTGCCCATTTTAGATAACAAAGTCGGTTCTGAAACTTTGGCATCTGGTCCAAAATGCTGGCGCTACATTTGGACGAAGCCCTCCGGCGATGCATAGCTCATTCTTGCGGTGAAAAAGAAAAAGACAATATTTTTCTGTGACACGTGCAGTTTTCGAAATTTGAGATGCCTTCTTGGATCGATGGAAAGAGAGGCACTCACTGGGACAAGTGTCGCCGAGTCCGCGATCTAGCTCGGCTCTGCATGACTGCGGCGACGCATGAAGACGTCACCCAGGGACGGAATGCATCGTCTCCAGGTACAGCTGCGACGACTGCGCCAGGTAGGCCTGTACGAGGAGACAGCCACGGTCAGTGTGAGAGACAAGCTCCAAACTACAAGGCAGAGCACTTGTCAGCTAGGGTCTACCTGAAAACGGAGCTCACTGGGCAGTCAATCTCTTGCGGCCGACGTGATGAAGGGAGCGGATTTTAGAGGCAAAGTCGGGAATTCTTTTCCCTTCCCAAATCTACGATAAGTTCCAGTATCATCAAATAAAATTAAATAAAAAAAGAAAGCCGCTTACAACTCTTGTAACGCCGACCAGAGCGCAGTCGTGAGGAGTTGGAGAAGGCGCGGAGGGGGGGTCACATGACCAGGGGTCATGTGGCGGGGGAGTCACTTGACCTGGGGGCCACGTGGCCTAGGGGGTCACGTGACATTGGGGTCACGTCACCTTAGGGGTCACGTGACCTCCAAGGTCACGTGACCCAGGTCACCGACCCCCTAGCCCACGTGGCCCGTGACCTTGGGGGGTCACGTGACCCCCAAGGTCATGTGGCTTGGGGTCAGCATGACCATGGGATGACCTTGAGGATCACGTGACCTTGGAATGACCTTGAGGTGACGGCGACGCCGCTCAAGCCGGAAACGGGCGCCCTAAGAGCTGCGCTCTAAAATAACATTTTAGAAATATTGTCTTAAATAAAAAATTATAGGGAACAATTTTTTTATGTTAGATTAAACAAGTTTACACTGCTTCATCTTTAATTGAGTTTTAAAGATGACTGGGGATGCCCTATCAATGATGCCCAGCAATGTCTCACCTTTGTATTTCACGCTTCCAAAATTAGTTGCAACTTCCAGCTGTTCCTGATGAGCATGATGAAAACGGTGCTCAAAAAAACGAACACAGCCCAGAACACACAGTGATGTTCTGTGTTCTTTCCTTTAGTCCTGTCCCTTTGAGTGCTGTTTTAAAGCGGTAGCTTTATAGGCAGGTCGGACAGTCCGTAACCGCTAAACAATCTTTTAAACGCATGCAGGAATAGGAGGAGCAGAAGCAGGTGGTGTAGAAAGAGTGCGCGGAACAAGGGGCGGAAAGGGCAGGAAAGCACGTAATCCCTCTCTTGGTGACCCAGAAAATTTAGCTGAAAGGCTTTGTATTCAGGGGTGCTGAAAAGAAGCGTGCGCAGTGTCGCAAAGAGAAAATATGTCGTGATTTGTTTCCATACAAATCCCAACTCCTCTCTCTACGCACGCCATGTAGCCTCTAGCCTTCACAATGCCACCAAAACGCGGGCGCCCTCCTCAACATCAGGGTCCCGACGATCAGGAGCGGAACCGACCACCATCGATCGCGTCTTCGCGCGAGGTGTTCCTGGACTATGCTGCATGGACTCTGTAGCATACTTCTTGGTACATAAACCGTTGCTCTGTATAAGGTCCAAATCAGAAGACAGTGGCAACATCGTCAAGAACGGCCCCAACAGCCACTGCAGTGCCGTCAACGACCACTACAATGTGTTTGCGTGCGGTGAAATTGTGTAATCACCACATTAACAATCCTAAGGTTGAAAAACATGTAAAACATTAAAAGTATTTCGATCAAATTATATTTAGTTTCAAAACACTTTTTGCCAACGATTGTCCTATAAAGCTACTGCATTTAAACACGTTTGGCAGAATGGCCAGACATGCAGCCAATTTTTTCATTGTGTTCAACAATCACCAACTAGCCCAACTTACCAAGTTCCCGATAAGAGCTACCGAGACGTACACATTACTTCCTAAGGCACCCACCCTTGCAAATCCTTTATTCCTGCAAGGAAACCTGTGGTTGCTCGAAGCTTAGAAAACCAGACATTTATGGGGGGCTACAAGCGTGTTACTTGTACCCAATTGCGGAAGTTGAGGTAACGAAAAGAAGAGAATGCATTTGTGTAATTGAATTGCAGCGAGCTCTGCCCTCTATAGTCTTATAATGCATGGAAGGCAGAATGTAAGGAGTGAACATCTAAATTTATATAGACATTAACGAGTCGTTTCGGGGATTTAAGAGCATATTGTTTATTATCTGATGTCACATGACGTGGCATCGCAACGTGAAGTCGTGGTGTGATGCGATGCCACGACCTCACGTGATGTCGCGGCATCGAGTCACGGTGTCACATGACATCATGTTACGGGATGCAGTGCGACATGAAACAGTGATGTCGCGCGATAGTGTCAGGTTGCGGTGTCTTGTGTTACCCACCACATGACGGTTGTGCTGACATTGTTTTCTTTCTTTTACCATGTACCTTTTCAATCCTCCTAAGGCCTGCCAGCCATTTGGGGGCACAATAAAACATGAATCGATTGATTGATTGATGTCCTGCCATGGGGTATGTGCAGACGCATGAACAAACAAATTTCAAAAAAAACCCAAAAAGAAGTGTGCTTTTGTGTGAATTAAGGACTCACCTCCTCCCCAAAGTAGTTGAAGGAGAAAAGGGTGGAGCCCCCTTCGACCTGCGTCTGCACCATGGTGGGTGGGATCACCTCCATGTAGTGCTTGCTGAAGAAGTAGTCCCGGAAGCACTGCATCACTGCCGACTTGGCAAACATGATCTTGGAGTACTGCCCAGGGAGGGTAAATAAGGGAGGAGAAAAGTGAGACAAGTTTCATGAAGTTGCGTCCCCACATTTCCCCAAAACCACCATTCTGTATGTCCCTACAATGCCCCCAAATCTCTGAAACCACGGCTGAATCTCTAAAAGATACTGCATACCTCTAAAACTATGTTGCATTGATTAAAAAACTATATATATACTACAGCTTTCTACAGAGAAAAAGGGACGAGCTTCTTGATTCAATGGTTTCACGAGAGGTTGCATCCCTAAATTTCCCTAAGTATCCTGATCTGAAGTTGAATCCTTAAATTGCTCAAACTAGTATCTGAAATTAATGTTGCATTCTTCAACTGCAAAGAACCAATCGCCTGTCCCTACCTCTGCCACCAGATCTCTGAAACCATGATAGAATGCCTAAAACTACCATAAATCCCACAACTATGTTGCCTCAATTAAAACAAAATGTCCTAAAAATGATGTATGTAGAAAGCTGGCTTAACACACTAACATATCCTAGTTACTTTAGTCCAAAACTATGTGCTTGAAAACAGAAGAACATGCCAACTCTCTTTAGACATTGAAGGCATAGTACTTAGTACTGGAACGTAAACATCTTAAACAGAAATCTGTCTAGTTGGGTGGAACTATAGTAATAAAAAAGGAAATACTCCAACTAAGGCCCTAAAAAAATTGACCCAACATTCGAAAAACACCAGAAGAAGAAACCAAGCAAGTTTTGAAACGTTGGGTCACTTTTCGGGCTTCGATTAGAGCATTTCTTTTTTATCACTATTATAGTTCCAGGTATACTTGACTCTCAAGATTCAACTGCCTTAGGATATTTATGGTTCATTCGGCCTCGCCGGGACTATCCGAACAACTGCATGGTTTTTTACCGGACGAAGCTCACTCACCGTCTCACTCCTAATTGCCAGGTGGCGGTTGTCCAACATGATGTCCACGTGCGATTCCTGAAACGATAAAAATCCGTTAGTGAGAACCGAAGAATGCAGCTATAACCCTACATGAAGAAAACATGAGCAGGGTCTTGCATGAGGCACACTGCGAAATGGTTAGAATCATGTAATACAATCGAAAAACTGAGTAACCAACTAGAAACTTCATGTTTCCTTCTCTGCGATAAGCTAACGGTTGAACACTGCCACCAAAACCCGCCTAAATGCTGACCCACGAACATATCCTTCGACAGCACTGAAAATCTTCCCATTTTGCATTACTCAAAAAGGAAGAGCACCTAGTTTCCGATTTTGGGGAGCAAGTTGACCTTCCACCTTGTTGCAACAGAACAGTTTACAAGCTTACAAGCACTGCTTGTGAAAGTGCTTGTAAAGTTATCGATCAAGCACTGAGACCTGCTTGATCTACAAACCTAAACTTGTAAATGTGAACGATGTAAACTTGCACATCAAACTCTGTCACAATCTTGACCTGCCATGTGCTTGATGTACAGAGCGCGACACTGTTAAGCGCGAACAAGCGATCGCCGGTTTTTCCAGTTTTTCTTCTTTTTGAAAACAAGGGATGTCATCCAAGTTATTATTGCTACGGAAAGAGCTCATTTAGTTCTATAATGTAGGCCAGTGGTTCCCAGCCATGGATGTGTCGGGGACCCCTTGCGGACCGCTGGCAGTGATGGGGGACCCCTTCCAGCGGGGGGGGGGGGGGTACGTAAGTAAGTTAACAGATTTGGTGCATGAAACAGGTGCCTTTTATTGCTACGTAGCAGGAAAACATAAAACAAAGGTGCCACATCACTTCATTTTGGTCAAGATATGCGATATGATAATCCCGCCGCGGGGCACCCGAGACACGTAGTTCGGGAAGGTGTGGGGAAGAGGGAAAGGAGGTGACCGAGATGATCTCGTGCGGATTGCTGTCGTAGTTGCGGAAGCAGGTTGCAAATTAGTCACGGCCGGTCTGGACTACAAAAAACCTGCCAACTAAAAAAAAAAAAAAAAAAAAGATTTTGTTGAGGGTCTTGCGGACCCCCATTTGGGAACTACTGATGTAGGCTGATAAAATTTCGTGCTCGCTAATACTATTTAGAAGTAAAATGCGAAAATGCGCTGATGTCGTGTTCGCGCTAACAGTGTCGCGATGTGTACAGCGCTCGTAAACTTGCAGATCAAGACACAACATTAACCGCGGGTACGTTCGTTATTGTAAGAGGTTGGGTGATACGTCAATGTATGACTTGGCCATAGTTGAACTATGCCCTTAGCTGGGGAAATGGCGAGCCCGATCACAAGGCCCAATTGCAAGACTGCCACATACTCTCGTTCAGCACGTTGTCGATTCCCCCAGCCGGCGCGTCACCGACCAACTCCCAATAATCGGCGTGCAGCTCGTGCCCTCCCGGTGCCTGTTTTTTTTGTTTTTTTTTAACGTTCAAGAAAGAGAAAACCTTGTTGAACAAAAATAACAAATCACAGAAAAAAAATTTAACAAAAACAAAACAGGAGCATCAAATAGCTCATGTGATCAGAAATAAGAGTCAAAATGCTGACGAGCTGGTCCACAGACAAAATTAAAAACCTCAAGAAAAAGAAAAATGGATAGGTGGCTAGTTGGTACATGTTCAACTTGTAAAGCGCCTAAAAACGAGGACGCAAGGAAGAAGAGACAAGACCAAGCTCGGTCTTGTCTCTTCTTCTTCGTTTTTAGGCGCTTTACAACTTGAGAAGAAGGTTTTTCCTTTGTCTCAAGGTTTTTAATTATCATGTGATCAAAAGCTCTGATGCAATAGTCATAATTTTTCCCCACAAGCTTTAAACACAATGCAACGTGCCCCTCTGTGCCAGCAAAGCACTTTAATAGCGCAACTTGCGGAATTTTGCTCAGCAGACCAAACTTTTTTTCAAGGTTTCTGGGAGAGAAAGATAATCCGGAGGATAATCCACAATGGACACAAAAGTGACGTGTGGGAACAAACTCGACGGAAAATTATTAGAGTTGATTCGATCAAGAGTGGCTTATTGGAAAAACAAATCCCTTTCCAACTGCAGGCCACACTTTAATAAGTAACGAGAACACTTGAAAACCTAGGAAATGTCCGCTCACCGTCTTTCCTTCAAGGACAGCCTTCAGAACGCCGTAGACGCACACTGTCGACTCCGTGGTCAGCACCAGCGCATTGTATGTGTGGCACTAGAAGAATAATGGACCAATGGCAACAGGTATACCACTTGAAGATATTGAAGTACCAACTCTATACATCCCAGGTTACAATGAAATTTCGATGACGGCAGCTGTAACTCAGCTGCATTTTTGGAGCAGCTCGCAACTCAGTCTCAAATTGCAGTTACTTCTCGAAATTATGCTGACGAATCTACCAGTCCCATTAATTTAGTCACAGTCTCAGACTGCCACGAGCAAAGAACCGGTTTAAAACCAAAAACCAAACTGTGACAAATATAGTTCCCGAGCTGGATGAAAATTGAACCAAGTTTGGTCAACGATTGTGTCGCATGTTGATGTCGCGGAATATTTTAAAAGTATAATTCAAGCATAACTCAGTTACTCATTGTGAGCTGCAACTATATGCTCGGCGCCAACCATTTGGAGCTACAGTGTCGAGGCTAGTGTAGTTTCCGCAGTGCTCCAACTCTATCGAAGATATTGCACATGACTATTTTTGCGAATTTTGTGCAGTGCGGGTTTTGAGAATATTTCGTTTGCACAAAAATTAGCGATTTGCGCTACAATATTGCAATATACAATATAGGTGACATAAGCTATTCGTTAACATAAAGTGACATATTTACGGGAGCAATTTTTATAAATATTCCTCCAGCTGAGAAATTCGCGAAAATTAGGTTCTTTCAAAAATTAAAGGTAAACCAAAGTAGCTTTACGAAAAAAACTTTTTTTTTTGTGTTATATTGTGTAGTAGGTGTCATTTAACATCTATGTCTATTTCCAGCTTACAACATTGCCTACTAATCTTATGGCAATAAAAATCATGTGGACTCTCTTCCCTCACATTCTATTTCTTTTTTTGGACCAATATAGATTACAATCGTTATCATTATACCTAGTTTTGAGTATGTTGTGCATTGCGTCTTGACAAAGATGCAAAAAGTTAATGGTGCAAAAGGCGTAATACTGAAATTTTGCTTCGAAACCGGCGTACTATATTTCTCTCTCGCTTTTCGCCGTACACAGAGTGATGTGTCCGCCCGACTCCATCGGATAGATAGACGGGTTGACGGGTGGTAGCTTGCGCCACCTAGCCGCGGCGGGCCGTAGCAGTTTGTCTCCATCGCGCTCCCCTCGTCAACGTTGCGCATCCCAACGTCGACGAGTGCACGCGCCCGATCGTGTTGGCCGATGCTGGCTGTGAACAGGAGTCTTTACTCCGGCATCATGCACAATGTGACGTAGCGCAGTGTAGATCAGTGCACGCCACCGTAGCTCGCGACAAAAAAGCAAACCACAAACCCCGCATGCCGACGACAACGGCTTTCCCAGAAGCCCTCGTGCGAGCGCCCCATTCGCAAATCTCGATGAATCGGGGCCGTCGGGTCCAGTCGCAGTGTGCGAGACGCTCGCCTCTGCGATCTGAACCTACCGCTCTTGCCATGTGTTGTGTGCTGTTATCGTGTTCCTGTGCTGGTGTGCAAACTTGATAATCAGGGCAAAACCGTTGATGGGATAGAGACATCCTTAAACAGCCTTTCCACGCAACAGGACGAGATACTTTCAAGACTGGGTAGCCTTGAAAAAACAATTCATGGTCTGCAGAAAAAGACTTGTGAATTGGAGGGAGAGATTGCCAAAAGGGATGCGGAAATAAAGGAGCTGAAAATCGCAGTGGACAAGGCTGAACAATATTCTAGACGACAGAATATTGAAATTCACGGAATCACTCAGCAGCCGAATGAGGATGCAATGAAAGTGATTAAGGAAATAGCTGTAAAACTACAACTCCCCGAACTAACAGATGAAGCCGTTGAGGCAGTTCACAGGCTTAGAACAAAGGAAGGTAAAACACCCCCTTTGTTGGTAAGGTTCACGGAAAGGAAAATGAGAGACATCTGGATTCAAAAAAGAGTGGCACTGAGGAACGAACAGATTTATATCAATGAAAACTTGACAAGGCGTAACAAGAATTTGTTATGGCAAACTAAGAACCGTGCTAAAGAAAAGACCTACAAGTTTGTGTGGACCAGAAACGGGAAGATTTTTGTACGGCAAAAAGAGGGTTCAGCTGTTATTCACATCGAGGACGAAAGTGACTTAGAAAAAATTAGGTAATCATGGAGAGTTCATTTGATTCATTTAAACTCTGGGACTTGCACACAAAGCGAGTCTTAAGGGAAGAAGAATTTGGTGAAATAAAGTTAAACTTACTGCACATAAATGTTAGGAGTTTAAATAAACACTGGGATCAACTTATGGTGCTGTTATCAGAAAGATTATCTTCCTTGGACGTGCTTATTTTAACTGAGATTAATGTAGAAGAAACAGTATGCAAAACGTTCACCTTAGATGGCTTTTATGTATATTATTTATGTCGAGAAAAAAGGAAGGGTGGTGGACTAATTATGTTTGTAAACGACAAGTGTATATCGAATAGACTTGACATTTCATTGGAACATTCAGAAGCATGTGTTGTATCCATCCACAAAAGCGTCTTCTCTTACATTGTCTGTGCTGTGTATAGGCCACCGAGCTCCAACATTAATCTGTTCATCGAAGAATTGTCTGCTCTATTTAGTAAATTCAATAACAATAAATATTTTGTTCTTGCCGGTGATATTAATATTGATGTTTCCAAGGAGGCTAAATACGGAGTCTCGAGTTATCTTGACACTCTCTCTTCTTTTGGGCTAGAAAATGTAATACATGACTTCACTAGAGAAGAATATTATGGCGATAAAATTACAAAAACGTGTATAGATCATATAGTTACCAGAGTCAGTAACTTGCATATGCTATCTGGCGTCATCAGAGAAAAAGTTGCAGATCATTACTTTACTGCATTGTTGATATGGGGTGAAAGGCAAACTGACTGTTTAGTGGCAAGTGACGGGTGGAGAATAATTTTAGATAACAACAAAATTGATCAGTTAATTAGAACATATGATTGGAATTTGTTACTATCCCTGGACCATATTTCAGCATATAATACTTTGGTAGACATACTTCAGAATATATACCAAAAATCGAAAAGGAAAGTAAAAATCAGACAGAGAAGACCAGAAAATGTGTGGATTACCGAAGAAATCTTGGAATTATGTCACACTAAG
The DNA here is from genome assembly GCA_037355805.1 of Ixodes ricinus. Lineage (NCBI taxonomy): Eukaryota > Metazoa > Arthropoda > Arachnida > Ixodida > Ixodidae > Ixodes > Ixodes ricinus. The sequence goes on from JAZHYW010031730.1 coordinate 49,737, forward strand.
GACAGCCTATGGAGGAGATGTAAATTGAAACCTGAAGACGTGCTTTTAAATAAGGAGTTTCGTGAAGTCCGCAATAAACTAACAGCTAAAATTCGATTGGCAAAAAGGAAGCATTACATGACCAAATTTAGCCAGTCGGTAAAAAACTCAGCGGAAACCTGGAATCTTGTTAATCAGTTAATTGGAAGGAAGAAAAAAATAATATTGACAATACAATCAAGAAGCATTTCCCCGATGCTGATGACTACACTATGTTAGCAGACTCTTTTAATAATTCTTTTATCAGTGGTGTTAAAGAATTAAGAGATAAAATTATACCAGTAAAAACGAAAAATAACGCTCCCAAGTTCAGTAACAAAAACTCGGCATATTTGCCTCTAATGTGTGAGGATGATCTTGTAACCATCATAAATTCTATGTCCATAACAAAGTCACCAGGTATAGACAAAATACGTGTGCGAGATTTACGTTACAATATAGATAATCTCAAACAAGTATTACTTAAAATAATTAACGGTTCTCTTACTACAGGAAAAATTCCAAAAGAGCTAAAAGTGGCAGTAATTAGGCCTCTTTACAAAGGCGGCAATAAGAAGGACTTAGGGAGTTACCGACCAATATCAATATTGCCAGTAATTTCACATATCATGGAAAAATGGATTCAGATAAATATGAATACCTTCTGTGAAAAATTTTCCCTTATTACTGATTCGCAGTATGGTTTTAGGAAAAATAAAAGCACAACAGCACTTTTGGAGGATTTTTCTGACTGCATCAACGATACATTAGATAACAATAAAATTGCTCTGGCCTTATTCTTAGATTTATCGAAAGCTTTCGATACCATCGATCATGCGTTACTTTTAGAAAAACTTGAAAGAATAGGCTTTAGAGGACCATTTTATGATTTTTTCCATGACTACCTCACTGACAGATTTCAATTGGTGAAAATAGACAATTGTGTAAGTGCTAAAACTCGGGTTCAGTGCGGTGTACCTCAAGGGAGCACCTTGGGCCCGTTGCTGTTTAATATTTACATAAATGAGTTAAGTCTTTTACCGCTACAGTCTAGAATCTTTTTATATGCAGACGATACGGTTCTACTATTACCATATGACATATACGAAAACGCAATTCCAATATTTCAAAAGGACGTGGACATGTTATTGCAGTGGTTTTCTGACAATATTATTTCAGTAAATAGCAACAAAACAAAACTTGTGTGTTTCCGAAACCCCCATAAACAGGTGAAGCTTACGGCAGGCATTTATTTAAATTCGGGGCATGGCAACTCTTGCAAAAGTATAGCACTTCCATACGAACAGTCTGTAAAGTACTTAGGCATATTTTTTGACGAACATATTTTATGGAACCATCACATAGAATTTATTAAAAAAAGGCTTCGCGTAGTATCAGCGTATCTTTACCGGTTGAAGAGCGTTTGTGGTATAAATGTTCGTAAAACTGTTTTTATGGCCTTAGGAGAGTCGATCTTGCGATACGGTATCACTGTTTTCGGTCAATGTGCAGGAAATAAAAAACTAGGAATAGATAGACTACTTAAACAGATCGCGAGTAACGTTGCGTATGGAACTAGATATGATAACCTAGTAATAGATATGAAAATGAATGAGCTAAATATACCGTATTTACTCGCACAATGAACGCACTCGCGTAATGAACGCACCCCCCAAGTCGGCTCTCAAAATTTCGACTTTTTTTTCCCTCGCGTAATAAACGCACCCCCAACTCGGACGTCAAAATTTTGACCCCCTCCCCCCACGCGCGCGAAATGAATGCACTTTTCTATCCTGGTGCAGTGAGGTCGTGAATGCATGGGCAGCGTGGGCGAACAAAACACCTTGCAAAAGGCGTTAAAAAATAAAAAAAATCCAAAGGAAGCAAAAAAAAAACATGGAGAGGAGCCTTTTTTTTTTTTTTTCTTGAACAGCGCAGTCTGGACTTTGGGTCGCGCGCCTCGCGGTCGCCTCGCGGTGCGGCGACGCGAGGCGCGCGCCTCGCGGTCGCGCGCCTCGCGGAGATAAGAAAAAGAAGCGGAGAAGCCCTCGCCTAAGCGAAGCAAAACAGCTTGCGAAAGGCGGCAAAAAAAAAAAAACACACCCGGAACCAAAAGAAAAAAAAGACATAAAAAGAGAGCTTCTTTTTTTTTTCTTCTTTTGCACAGCGCAGTTTGGTCTCGGGTTGCGCGCCGCGCGCAAGAGATAAGAACAGAAGAGCCCCGGCTAAGCAAAGCAAAACAAAACAGCATGCGAAAGGCGGCAAAAAAAAAAAAAAAGTCCACGGAACCAAGAGAAAAAAAAAACATAAAAAGAAGCTTTTTTTTTTTTTTTACACAGCGCAGTTTGGTTTTGATGTCGCGCGCCGCGCGCAAGGAAATAAGAAATAAAAGCGGAGCGGAAAGAAGAAATGCGCAAGAAAAAAAAAAACATGGAGAGGAGGCTTTTTTTTTGCGCATCGTAGTTTGGTTTTCGAGTCGCGCGCCGCGCGCAAAGGGATAAGAAGTTATGTCGATGTTTCGGGATAAAAGGACCGTTCATTATGCGAGTAAATACGGACGCAAAAATCTTACCTCGGCGTAATGAACGCACCCCCAACTTTGCATCGGTTTTTCGGGAAAAAAAGTGCATTCATTATGCGAGTAAATACGGTAATGTCTTTTTCTAAACTGTACGAATATGTAATATTAACACGGCATTACTACGATAACAACTCGAAAATTGAGGTCAAAAAGAGAAATCTGAGATGCACTGAAAGGTACGTAATACCCAGAATATTTACAAACTACGGAAAGAGAATGAAACGGCATTATATCCCTTCCCTTTTTAATAAATTACCCAATAATTTGATTGGTATATCATCCATGCGAACGGCAAAGAAAGCTCTTAAGAAATGGTGTCTAGAGTGTAAAACCTGATTTCCTGTTGTTTAGTGTGTTTTTTCCTGAGTCATTTCTGTGCTATGCGATGTTGGTTTTCAATCATTGTCTATTATGGTATGTTTCATGTAAGGTCGTACGGTGTTTAGAATTTGTTAGTATTTCAGTGTTCAGCGATTTCTTTGATTTTCATGTGGAGAGTAGTTTCATTTTACATGGCGCAAATATTGCTGTGTTTTACGATTTTGTTTAATTTCTTTATTTATAGTGTTACTTGTAATACTGTGTTCTATTCCTTTTATTTGTTAAGGTTTTGGTCTGCCTGGTCCCACGGACAAGCAATCCTCTTTGCTTTTGTGGGCCAGTTACTGTAAGTGTCTGTTTCAAAGGAATAAAAAACATTATTATTATTATTATTATTATATTAAACGTTAGTGTGATCGACTGGGCGAATGTGTGCGTAGGCCTAACGTAGGCCTAACGCGCCAAACTCATATGCATGTTTTGCCGGCAGAAAAAAGCCTGAAGATGCGCCGAACGCCGTTCCCAATCAAAACAAGCGTCGTCCAATCTACGGGAACGGCGAGCCCAGTTAAACATCCGCTATTTAGCCGGCCAGAAATTTTCAACTGGGGTGTCTGTTTGTAAACGACAGTAGCGGTCGAGCGATGAATATGGGACTGAATCCTGTATTGTTTGCACGGGCTCCGTAAAGTGAGCTAGAATTTCTAATGCGATACATTGCGCAATTTAGGCATCGTGCACTATCTTCCATGCTAGTTTCTCGAGTCAATGTGAAAGTCTAGCTATTATGATAGCACACTGGCTATCTATCAGAAAGAGGTAGCTGTGTAATAGCGAGTGCATCGCTTCCATCAAAGTATCGCGGCGGATTCACCGGAGTCAAATTGACAACTCCGGCAAACCTGCCAAGCGGCTAGCTTCGACAGACGCGACATTGCGATTGTTTGTTTTTCCGTCGACATTTGTGTGAAATTTCAAAGAAAATAAATGCTGGTGTGCACTTGTTATCCCCCTCGTTTTCTTGTTTTCGAACTGTTAACCGCTGCCCCAAATCGCTGCTTCAAAGCATGACCAAACGACACGGACAAACCATACACACCAATCGCATGATTTGTATCGATCGTGGAAATACGCTGCACGAGACGACGCAGTTGCCACGTCGTTTTGTGCTGGCTTGCGTCGCGTTTGCCAACGTTGGAGTATAAACGGCCTTGTCCGCCGAAGGATTTCTAATTCTAACGACGTAAACAGCTGCTGAAACGTAGTTCATCCGGTGCAGCGGCAGGTTGGAACAACTTGGGATCCGGAACCACTCGCTGATCTGTATGCGCGCTTGCAACTTCGTCGACCGCTTTACTCGGAGAATTCGCCCTAAGGGCGTGTGTGCACCTCTGAACATTTTTTTAACAGGGCAATAAGCCACGCACGACTGTACTTTATAGATTTTTGGGATGCTTTCAGCACATGGATCACGTTACTACCATAAAATAACGATCTCAGAAACCACTTCAGTGCACTTTTAAGCTGCTTACAGTACCTGCATGCGCGCATGGCTTTGTTTGGCGTCTCCTTCACACGAGAGCACACGCAAACGACATGCAAGATGAAGGAACGTGCTCTCGCAGCAGTGCAGGGTCACAGCACTGTGGAAGCTAACCTACCCTTGGCAACGTAGCGCAGTTGACACCGAGTGTAAATACACCTGTAACAAAAACTCAATAGCATTCCTGACTCACAGTAAACAACTTAATTTTTGCGAGGGTCTAATGTTCGTGAGCCTCGCGATTTCAGATATACGACAAAAATTTATCGCGGAAATAACAGGTTCCCATGGTAATGGATAAACGGCATACACCACTCCTAATCGTGAAATTTTGTGCCCGTTAAATATTCTCTAATCCCACGTATTAGAACAATTTGCGAAACATTGAGCCTGCTCAAATAAAGTCATTTAAAATACTCGCTACATTTCGGCTAAGGTAACTCCGTAATCGTGACTTAGTTACTCCCGAAGAGTGACTCCTACAGCTCTGGAACACAGTGATCAAACGACGCCGTGGCCTCCGCCGACGGACCGACTGACCAGCTCGTCGTTGAGGACGCACTGGAGGAAGCCCGTGCCGTCCCTCACGAGCAGGAACATGAGGGACCTCCCCTGGCGCCGCAGGAAGTGCACCCAGCCAAACAGCTTCACCCGCTTGCCCCGATGGGCCAGGGCGTCCCGCACCTTGATCTGCGGGAAAGCAAACAACCAGAGTCGTCGTTCAGCGAGACTCTAGAAACAACCGTGGGCTCGACCCACACCTCCCGCGCCGTCTGTCCTCGTTGCGCACCGCCGTATTCGACTTACGACTGCAGCCTATCCTGAAAACACAACCGGAAGTACATTGCCCTGCACTTTTCTGCGCTGGAGCGGGCTGGTGCAGGTAAATCGAACGAGTCTACCATTGTCGCAGACAAGACGAGGACGGCAGGGACGAGCTTCCGTTGTCCCGCAAGCACGGAAGAAGCACGGAGCACCGTGCTGGAAGCCGGGCATTCGAGAGACATGCGCCGCCGTTCTCACTATGTCGGCAGCCATAGCGTATTCACGCACCGCTGCCTAGCAAGCATCTGCGTCGCCACAAACCTGTCTAGTGACGTCTCGCGCCGGGCTAGCGGGCGGCGACGCAGAGAGGCACGCATCTGCCACATACCCTCGGCGGACTTCGGCGTGTGTGCCGCTTGGAGCAGGTGAGACCCAAGCCCCTCGTTTTCAGTGTCAAGTTCTAACCCGGCCGGAACATTGTGCCCCTTCCGCCGAGGTTCCCCAGCCGATTTGGGGGAAGAGAAGGTCTGTAGCCGACGGTAACTCATCATCGAAAATGGTAGAGCCCTTGTTACTTTCAAATAAAAGTTTCCGCATTTCTTTACCAGCTAAAGTGAACCTCCGTGTTGAGGCCATGCAGCCTTTCCCGGCACTTGCTGGCGTCAAAATGTTTATTGTTCTTTTTTTCCCGACGGCCAATAGCCTCTTCTCTCGGGGAAAATTCGAAAGAGAAGAACCTGAGAGGGGCGGAGCAGCAGTGGTAGCGCTGTCACCTGCTGGCGAGCGCACAAAACAAGCTCAGAAACCAAAGCACAAGCCAAACTTGTGGTCGAGCTTTCTGGTCTGCAACGGATGACACCAGCGACTCGAGTGATTAGTAGCCAAGGGCTTAAGGGGCCGTGCAACGATACGGGGTAGGAATGCTTCTCACTTTATGTAAGCTTACTGGCACAAGTGGGATCCAAGTATATTTGCACGCAATGCCACTGGCCCCAAACTTCTTTGTCACTGCGTAATTTAAAAAAATAAAAGTGCATGTTTTCTTTCAGTATCTCCTTCGCAAAACTCGGCGAGGAAGTTGTGGGGTTGCATGTTGGCGTCGTCAACAATGCCATTCCCAGGATTTCGTTGTCAAGCTTCGCAATCCCCTTGGTGATAATATTTAAATGCAGTCCAGAGTGGACGTAAGCAGTGCGTGAGCATTTCATCTGTGCTCGTGACAGTCAATGCCTCGACATGCATTCAAGTAGGGGCTCGTGCCCAATGGCTGCGACGACAACAATAGTCAAACTAGAACAACGCGTGGAACTCGGCGGGTGCCTGCGCTTTGCCTACCTTGGCGCGTGGCTATAACAAACATTGTCATCAGATTATGCGGCCACTTGTTCTGGCTGCGAGCTGAGGGGACAAGGTATGCCGCTGGTTTTTCTCATTTTTTATGCAGCTGCCATTGCGTCGAAAAATAAAACTAGTTTCATAGGTAGGGTTCTAGCTGGTATTGCAAAATCTTGGAAAACAAAAAAAGCTTATCGAAGAATAAGAAAAACCCGACCTTCGCGGTAAAAAAAGAAAAACATTACCTACAGCTATGTGTTTTTTTAATGGGAACACAGTCCCAACAAAACTGTCTGCAAGGCTGCTTCGTCCATCGGAACCGCATTTCTTATCTCGTTTGTGTCTCGTATCGGTACCGGAACGTTTTCTAAGTATTGTATTTACACGATTGAAAGTCGACTTAATTGCAAGTCGACCCTTCCGTCCGTCCCTCACATTGCACATCAGCAAAACAAACGAAAATAAGAATTATACTCTAGGGCACATTTTACGGCGAACGTGTGAGAACAACAAGGCGCCTCTTCTAAAACACCCGGCCCCCAGTGCGCGCTCGACGCCTTATGGCGCGCTCTGGCCACACGTGCAGGGACAGGGTGCACGAGATGCCCAACGTTATCCGAGCTAGGAAGCTCGGACAACCGAAGCCCCTCCCCGTCGTCCTCACTACGTCTTTCGTCCGTGTTGGTGCCGCCATTCACGTAATCGTCGCTGCTATGTTCCCAAAACACGTCGTCGGCATTGGCCAACCAGATCTCGCACTTTGCAAACGACCCCGCTTGCTCGGTGATCGCGTCTCACGTCATGGGTGGGGACTCGGGACGAAGTGCCGTTGCCCTCGGGACTTGGGCGCACCACGGTTTGTTATTACGAGAGAAGCGGCTTGAGCGCAGCGGCAACACACACACAAAACTTTGCGCATAGAACAACGTAGATAATCGTTTTTTCTTTTTTTTTTGCCTGGATATTTTGATTGGAACGACCTACAATCGTGTAAATACGGTATTTGGATCACATGCATGTTCTCTGGAGGTATGAAAATCTCATGCCTGTGTCGCATTTGCTTCCACGTATGCCCAGAGAAACATCCAACTTTTGCCTGACACTGAAAATCGACACAAAAAAACACTGAATCTAAGGACAGAACCAACGGGTTGGTAGGGATAATCAAAATTAAGAAAAGAAAACAAGAAGGAAGTTTGTGGCCGTCCATCCTTCTCGTTTTCTTCCTCAAGTTTAACACTGAATCTGTGGGGAAAAAAATAAATAAACCCCGGAAAAACGCTCCCGAATTAGAAGGGATACAAATTCTGAAAACACAAAACCCTATTCACGGGTTACGAATGCCAAGGAATAACGCCAAGCGGTATTTACTGAAAGTCCAAAATTTGCTGTCGCCCCATCCCTCTAGAAAAAGCGGAAAAAGAAACGGAGGACGTGCCCACCTGGACGGGTGCGGGCAGGCTGGGGTCCATGCGGATGACGACCTTCTTGGCCTCCTCGAGGTTCTTCTCCCGCCGGGCGGTGTCGTCCGCCTCCTTCTTCTCCCGGTCGGCGCTCTTGTACTGCTCACGCACCCAAATCTTCTTCACCTTCTTGATCTGGGACTGGGACACCACCGTCCACCGCTGGGAGAAAGAAAGCAATGACAATTAAGGGGGATCAAACCGGCGTTTTTGGACCTTTTCGAAGGTCGGGAACGGGGACGGTACCTACCTCAGTCGTCTTTGCCGTCTCCGTAGAATGTGGGGAAAGGCTCGCTGCCCGCTATCTTCATCGCCTTTAAAGACAAGGAGACAGAACAAGAAAGACTTCTTTTCGCACATCGTAATTTTTTTTTTGCACATCGTTCCTTCTATTTTTCTTGAAAATCTTTCTACGGTGTTATAACAACCATTTCTCATAGACAGTACACATACGTGGTCTCGCAAATAGTGTGTTATCTCGTCGTAAGAGATCACGAGACCTCGGTCGTAAGAAAACGCAAATGTGTGGACAGGCCTTTGTAAGTATTGCATTATTATAACGATACTATTGAAAAACAAGGCACTCCTGTTATCTACCACCCAAACATCCCGTATACAGAACGGATTAGCTACATATATGCAAATCTCGGCACTGTTACAAGCGGTGTCGGGTTGTGACGTCATGCGACAAGGTCACGTGATTTGGTCACGTGACGACGTCATCACTGTGATTTGGTCACGTGACCTGTTATCACGTTACGCTACAATTTGACGCCCAAAGTTACGAGACCTAATAACATTCCCACAGTGACATCCCGAGACACCATGACTTTGCACTAAAAGTCGTGGGACCCGATGTCATGCGACACCATGACAAGACACTCACGTCAGGTGGCCTGTTGTGGTGCCAGCCACATGACCGTGCGATCCATAGTGGCATCCCGCCCAATTTAGCCGGACCTTAGCCCGCTAGATTTAGGGAATGGCGTCACTTCCGTCGGCACGCTACGGAGAAAGCGACGGCGACGCGACACGGATCGCAATTTCGCTTCTGGTAAAGTGCATTCTGCGTTAATAATGTGCCTGCGTATCTGTTCAGATTCGCACTTCCAGAGTGCCGTGAAGCGGGCAGCAGGAATGTGGACGTGAACATTTTTTTGTGGGTTGCTTCGAAGCGTTAGGTTTCGGTGCGCTCCAAAACTAGCTAATCAACATTGTAACTGTTATCAACATGACTGGCACTTGACTTGTGCTCTCAAAGCATAGCCAGCGTCCCAATAACAAAACTGCTCCAAGTTGAAATTCCAAGTACTTTTTACAGCAATCTTGAATACTCAGCCTTCACGTTTTGTTCCTTACCTGCAGCAGTGTCCTCACCGGATGATCCTCAGATCCGTCGCCGGACTCGTCGTTGCCAGACGCCTCCGACGTGTAAATCGCCTCTGAAATATTCAGGCGGAGAGAACCAAGCAATAAGTAATATGACCTCAATATGGGTGTCCTTTCATCTGGTAACGGGTGCCCCATCACCGGGGGCTCAAACCTAGAAATGTATTGTTTCGGTTATGGATACCGTTTCCTGTTGATATCGATTTCGTTCCGGTTTTTTATGGTTTTAATTTTTATGGTTTCGGTTACCAATTACACATTCCTAAAGACAGTTTTTTCTTTTTTTCCCCTTTCTCCAATAATTGGTTTTAGTGAAATGCTAGACAGCCGTTTTATAATAAACGATTTAAAGTAGTAGTCCCAGATATGTAACAATGGGACATTCACAATAACACAAGAACTCAAAAACGTCTTAGTACTTCTAATTGGTCAAAAGTTGCACACGTTTCTAATTCCAAAACTTGTTCACTATACCTATTTGCATTATAGTTTGATACCCAAGCATACATGATACCACCGCTACTCGGGGATTATCACTTTCTTTATAATAAAAATCAAAATTACAGGAGGACGCCTAAAGGGATAGTGAACCCGAATTTGGATTTCGCAAAATAAGGCTGCAGAAGCGTGGAATGGGACGCTACAAACTCCAAAACATCACTCATACATCGATATCTCAAACGGATGGCCGTATTTTTGGAAAAGAAGGACGCGATCAAGCGAGGTCTTTGACATCATTGTCCTCCGGGAGAATTTGAGAACGAGGGCAAGCGGCCTCGCTTCTCTCCTCCTCGCTTCGGTTCACCAGCTCGACGGGACGTAGCGAGGAGGAGAGGGAATGGGAATCGTGACGTGACTTGTCTCGTCGGCCTTGTCGGCCGTCTTCAGTCGCGCACCTGTCTTCCGAAAATACGGCGATCAGTTAGAGATATCGCTGTATGAGTGACATTTTTGGGTTTTGCAGCGTCCCGCCTATCCGTCTAGCCTTGTTTTGTGAGCTCGAAATTTCGGTGCAGTATCAGCTTTGCAATTAAGAGTGAAACGCGATAGCTTAATATAAACCACTGCTCATTCACTAGCCATGCAAGCGCGTCTGCATGGTCTAGTCGGTAGCATGTCTGGCTCGTGACCAAAGGGTCGTGGATTTGATCCTGTTCCACCTAAAACTCTACGAATTCTTTCTTTAAGGCAAATTAATTACTTATCGACCAATCAAGATTTTCCTGTCCCACCGACATTGGCTTTTCTGCGACACAAGCTCCTTAAAGGGGCCCTGCAATCATATTTAAGCGTCTACCTTTTTTGCTGTTTCCACGTCTCTTGGGGTTCGAGGCGAGCCAGCGGGCACGGAGAGAGTAACTAAATATCAGTGCTCCACGTCTCTTGGGGTTCGGAGCGAGCCAGCGGGCACGGAGAGAGTAACTAAATATCAGTGCATCATATTTTAACCGGACGACGCGGAAACCTCCTCCACCGACGAGGGCGACCCGCGGTACCGAAAGCGCGCAAAATGTGACGTTTTTGGTCCTGGGCTAAAAGCCGCTAAAAGCTTTTTTTTTAGTTGAGATACAAAATATAAGTGTCGCGAACCGTTTCAATTATGTATGAAAGTAGTTTTTGTTCAGTATTTTAGATGAGAAAAGAAACAAATGCAGTTTATAAAGCACGGAAACAAGAAATGACCCGTCGACATACCTGCCACCAAGCGGCGGAAAAAGCGGCGCATATTAGAAAGGGCTAGTGGGATGAGGCGCCGATGAACGGCGAGCGTAGAAAGGTCCCGAAGCGTACAAAGGCCATTTGGCGGTATGGCAGCGCGAAGTGGCTCCCGTTCTGTACTGATCTTTACCCCGTGTTTGCTGTCGTTTGTGGCCAATGAAGGGTTATGCCGAAATAGTCTTTAATCGCGCAGCAAACGCGTTGCGAGCCGCCCTGGCCGCCCGCTTCATACAGCCTATCCAACACACGCTTCAGTGGCGCCCTCTAGAGCCGTCGACACGGAGTGCGGCAGCCGTGAGCGCTCGATGAGTTCACTATCCCTCCTCTAGTTCACGGCCACTCAAGCCAGGACCTACGACGTCATGAAGGAGGTTATTTTTTGCTTGTTTTTGTAATTCTAATTTGCCTATAACTTTTAAAATAAAGCGAATTTTGCGAAAAGAAAAGTTTCATTAAGTTACTACGTTCAGTGCGCTTAGGTTCGGTACAAATTAAAAACCAGTCAAAAAGTTGTTGCAGGGCCCCTTTAAAGCTATCGCTTTAAAAATAAACATTGCTACTTTGTTCATCGGTAGCATTTTGTAAACAAGTCTGCGAAAGTTCCCACTGGGTGCTGGAAGAACCATTTGCACCTTCTCGTTGCTATAGTTGGTTGCAACCTAAGATATGCAGAAGAGGCTTTGCCCACACTGAGAAAAAGAGCAGAACTATAGCCCTCCTCTAGTAAAATACTGCTAAGTGAAATAAAGTAATAAAATTGAGAGCTGGGCTAGTTGGTGAAAGTCAGACATAATGTAAATGCAACAGCACAAAACAAGGAAGACTATAAAGAGGAACGAACAACACAGGAAGCTGTAAAAATATGTCCTGTTTTGTTTGTTCCTTTATAGTCTTCGTTGTTGCACGCTGTTACAGCTACGTCATGTTTGCTATTTCCAAGCAAATGCATGTGGTTATAGAAGCGCACGTTTCTCGCTGTCCGATTCTGCGACGCTAGAAAAATTGAGCATTTATATAGTAGCGCCATTTTTCTTTGGAGGCGTAAGCATCTCCTACAGTTATGTTGCAACTAGGGATGTCACAAACTTTCGTCGAGCCGGGCTAAGTATTCTTAATCCTAAATTTAGACTGAACGGAAATGTATTACCAGATTTACCACTTGCGGACGGTAACTCAGTCAAATGGACACAACATTTCAAGATCCCTTCTTGAAGTCTTCATAAAAACATGTTTATAGTGCATTACTGTGTCTAAATAGTGCAAGAAAACTAATATTTAATGATGATTTGCAAATCGTAGCAATTCGGTTGCGGCGTGTGAACGCGGGTGGCCTGTGTTGCTGGTGTTGCGAAGTCAAATTGCTGGCAGAAATTGCCACGTCCGAAGCAAACCTAAGCACTCTGGGTTGCTGGAAGGGTAGACGATTTCACTTCGCTTCACTATCTGTTTATGAGGAGTGTTTACATGAGGCAAGCACAGGGACTCTGCATGGTTGCTTGGGGATTCCAAGTCTAAATTATGCGATAATCATAATAATAAATAATAAATCTTTAATTTGTTTCATCACTGAAACGGGGGACCAAGACAAAAAGCTGCTGCACCAGCATGACAGAGGTCCTGGCCCCCTTTACAGCAGGCAATTCCCAAGCAATTTCAGAAACGAACAAAATAGGTACATGGAGAGAAAGGACACTATTTTAAGTGTACAGACCACAGATCATACAAAAAGAAAAAAAAAAGGAAATTAATATATTCATTGTAGTACAGTCAAACCTCGATGTAACGAAGTCGGTAAAATTCGGAATTTACTTTGTTACATTGAAATTTCGCTACATAGAAAATCAAGGCTAACGTTAAAGAAAGTTTCCACAAATATTTTTCGGGTGAACAAATCTCACCGAGGACGCCTCTATTTCGGTTGAAAGTAGTCTATCACCTTTTTCTGAGCCACTCTTGGCATTAATATTGGCATCACACGACGTTCGCATAGCCAGACGGCCTGCATTGCGTCTTCGTCTTGCTGTCTGATCGCGAACCGCTTCAAGACATTCATATCGTCCACCAGTTCACGGTTACTGGGCACATCGCAGGTGTCTTGCTCATCAGGCTCGATGTCGTCCCAGTCTTGCGAGTTCCCACGAACATCGCTAGCTATCCGCCTCGTCGGTCACCTCCTCCGTCGCAATGACAGCAGAGTCGGCGTATAGAAAGTCGTCGTAATCGACGTTGTCAGGGGCGGCTCCATCGCCTTCGAGGCTCCATCGCCCAGGACAACGAGAAACGCACGCTTTTAGTTAGGCCTCGAAGCGAACTACTCAGCGCAAACGAAGCCGACAAAGCGAAACGGCGGCGGCTCTAGCGTCCTCCAGTAGCCGTTCTGTACACCACACTCGCCAGATTCGGCCTGTTTCACCCTCTGCGCTCTATCGGGGGCCCATTTCAGCGCATGTGCTTCCCAAAATCTCCTTTGGGACCCAAAAGTTTGTGACAAACTGTCCATGAAGTTTCGTTATATCGAAATTTCGGCAAAACGGGACTCGTTACATAGAGGTCAGAAATACATGGCATGCATACACTTGCGGTTAGAAAAAGTTATGTACTTCGTTACATAGAAGTTCGTTACATCGAGGTTTGACTGTATACGATGGTACGGTGATCCATATGCCTTAGCTGCACCTAAGAAAACAACCCTAAAATAATGCTCGTACCTCTGCCAGCATCACTGCATGAATGTCAACGCCTTTAAAAAATAATTAATTTAATTAAGTAGTTAATTGATTTAGTGTGTGGTAATAGTATAAAGTATGTGATGGTGAAACAAACCATTTTTTCTTCAGGGTGGAGTTGATATGAGGAAGTGAAAAGGACTAGGTTACATAATTCCTCAAAAACTTCATTCTTAAACTGCGTAGACTTGTATGCCACAAGAAGTGGGGACATGTAAATATGTGAAATCGGTTTTATATTAAACAATGAGAACAAGTGTTCAGTATGATCATAGTATGAAACATTGGCAATAGCACACACAGCTTTCTTTTGTAAAATATGTAGTTTATTTATATTTGTTTTTGTTGTATTCCTCCAAACTAGAAGTTGGGAATATACCAAAGCATTGTAAAGTTGGAGCTTAACACGACGAGGTAACAATGATTTAAATTTGGTTAGCAACCCCATGTGTTTGAGGGTAAATGCACTAAAAACAACGGACAAGTAAAAGGAACGTTCCTTTTACTTGTCCGTTGTTTTTAGCACTTCTACCCTCAAACACATGGATCACCAACTAGCCCAAGTGCATACCCTTCTTTAGCAACCCCAGTTTTCAACAATTTAGACGAAAGGTAATCAACATGTTTATTCCAAGAGATACCATTTGTAAACCAAACGCCCAAAGTCTTAACAGTGTCAAAAAATGCAATTCCTTCATTGTTCAAAATCAGTGGGTTTGGGGTTATAACTGGAGCATGTTGACTTTTAAATAAAATGGCTTTGGTTCACTCCTCAGTCTTGCTGCCTGCTTACATCATCATCAAATTGCATGAGGCACGTCTACGAGAGCTTCGTTACTCGGGCTACTAATGTAATCTAACTAAGTTTATTATCCTTTTTTTTTTTATGTTATGGCATTTGGATGTAAAGGGCAAAATGGATTAGAGATGGCAGGGGTGAAGCATAGGCTCACATCATCTTTCATTCGGTTATTTATAATACTATGCAATCTCTCGTGACAGTGACCTATTGTGACAGTAAACAGTAATACTTACCAGGCAATGAAGTTAAATAAATAATATAAAATGTGCTGGCATGGGTAATGTCTGAACATTATAATTCGATTTCCCTGGAAAAGTTCTACCAATGGTGATGCCGTTGTGTGTTAGTGATGCTAAATAGCGATAAGTGCTGGTGAAGCAAATGACCAGATAGCAGTGCGTTCCGACGCTTCAACATGCCTGACCATGATATTAAAAAAAAACGCAACTTTTTTTTTTTTTGCGTGTTTTTAATTGGAATAACACAGATGATCATTACACCTGGTTTTGTGACCTTCTATGCCATTTGTAGATGTGAGGTTCTTGGGGACCTGAAAAGCTTAGTAGTCCGAGGCAAAAGTGTCCGAGAATTCGTCGATTTTAGCATATTGCAACCGAGAAACTGTGCCGACGGTGCAACATGATGCAACTTCATGCACGCGTGGCTTCATGGACACATTTCAGATGTTTACAGTACTTTTCGTACCATATAAATTATAAACAAATAAACCATCATTGAACTCGTGTAGCGTTCCTGAAAAGAATATCTACGATTTTATCATATCAAATCAGGAACGAACTCGGTAAGTACCGGCATGTGGCAGTTGCTAACTTCGGAGTTTCGCTTTGGAGCTGCAGTGGCTGCAGCCTCTAACAAACGTCCCAATTTACTCACTTAAGCTCGGTTGTTGGCCTTCCGTCGTCATGTTTCTTCCTCTTGTTTTGGATGGGGCTGTGCTTCGATCAATTCTCACAAAAAAATACGTATAAACGCGTCAACACCACCTCACACTTCGGAAATCAAGCCGATCAAGCCGCATAACAAATCCCTACGCCATTCAGCAGGCATGGTAAACATTGTCAATAAAGCGACCGGACACCAATTTGGCGGTAGCAGTCAGTTTCTTTGTAAGCTTGATAGCATGATGTACTTTTGAAATAATCTAATAAAACTATACGTGTGCCTAAACTTCACAAACTATTTACGTTGTATAATGTACGCAATGCATTTCCTTTAATTAAAGTAAAAGGCCGGTCCTATCATAAATCAACAATTATCGTTTTCGCAATATGGAAGCATTTCGCGCCATCTAGCTCGTGTGTCATGCAACCAACCGTAATCGGCTTTTGATTGTTCGCACCGCAGATTTTACTGTTGGCCTCTGTGACCACACTACAAGCGTAATTTTATCTACATTTCATACACGGTTATATTATCAATTACCTCGTCCTCAAATTTATCAGGACCACCAGACAACTTTGTTCAAATACTCCTTTCCTTTCCCGCGTACATATGGAGAAAGGGCACGATTTTCCGCCTTGCCGAAAGTTAAGTTGTATAAACTGAAATATCAGGACTGCTCCAAGCACTGCTCAAAACAAAAATTTTAAAGAATTTCTTTCTTTAGAAAGCACCCATCTGTCGGCTACACGTCACATCTTTGCACCCGCTGATGTCTTGTTGGCGACTCCAACGAAATCGACGCCGTGTAGCGGCAACGCCATGAAGCTCAGGAGAAGAGGTCGTTTCAACTCTGTCGGCTGCTATCGCTGCTTGGTTCTCGTCGGCAGCATAGGAACAAACATTGTTTCCAGTAATTATTTTTATGCTTCCGCCGCGTTATTCTACGCACCGACTATAAAGGTGGTTTCTACTGTCGAAAAATTGCTTAGCTTCCATATGTAACACCAACTTTACGCTGCAAGAAATTAATGGTGGTCCGCTTGCTGAACAACGAAAACCTCTTTTCGTCCATCATTTTGTCTGACCAGCGTGCCCCCTATAGTTCGCTGGAGTCGTGAATAGGGATGGCACATTCAGCACACAGGTATGAAACCACCGGAAGTAAGCGGCTTGTCCCCAAAGTAAGTGCTCAGCAGGCTTTGCAACCCTTCAGAGTGCTGGTTCGAAAAGCGTCAAGGGCGCTGGGTTTCCACTTGTCACCTCAAGAGAGCCTGCTTGTTGCGCAGTAAGAGTGCATGTAGACCCGAGAAGTATGATGGGAAGCCATTCAATGTAAACATTTTGAGATTCTAGTTGATCAAGTGCGCGTATGTCCCAAGTTCAAATGCCTCAATTTCGGGATTTAATTCACAGCACGATTATTAAAACCCACTCAAAGACACCGGAAAGTATGGACCAAAACATACACTGAATGCATTAGGAAGCCCAGCAGACGCCAGACTTCCGGGACAAGCATCAAACTTCCGGCGGCTTCACTTGCGCCAAACGTTGATTACCTCGGTTATGGATCTCCCGCGGAAGGGGGTACCCCTCTCACTCACTTCATTCCGCCTCCCGTCATACAAAGCGCCATCTAGATTTTAGTTTACAAACTGTGTTCTATAGGGTACGGTGGAATGCCATCTAGACGCTGTGCATCGAAACGTACGTATCCCATAGAACACACTGCGATTACCAAAACAGCCGACCGGCGCATCGAACAATGGGAGGAGAGTGTGGTGACTCAGTGGGGGCACTGCTCGTGCATGCAGCAACTATGAGCAGTTTCGTAACTGACCTAATCTAATAACCCTAATAACGTTGCTTGCGCCCTGGTCGGAGAGCGGCTATGCGCTATCCAGCCCCCTATAATGGAGACCAGTGTGTGCACCTTGTTTATACACACCGACTGCACACTTCTGCAGTCCAAACTTTTGCAAAACTATGTAAAATCTGAAAAAAAAAAGCACTTACCTTACAATGCTTTTCATTCGTTACCAGCATCCCATTTATAACTCATTGAGAACATCAATTTTAAACTATACGGAGCGCAAGTTCGTCTGCTTCTTTGCAGGGGTTGTGATGATGTGAGAACGCCGAGCTCCAATTGGCTCTGATTGAAGCCTAGTGGGTAGACCTCAAGGCAGCTTGCATTGAGGTCTACCAACTATCCTTCAATCAGAGCCAATCAGAGCTCGGCGTTCCGACGTAACCCCAACCCCTGCAAAAGAAGCAGACAAACTTGCGCTCCGCATAGCCTGCATGGATGAATGGAGAGACAAAACAAGTTGAAAATGTGTCGCTACAAAAATGTCTAATATACCACTCTATAGTCGGTGACAGGTCAAGAACGAAGTGGAAGCTCCTCCCACCCCTTTCCAGTTCAGCGGAGCGAACGGTGGAGAGTAGGTCGCCTCCTCTCCAGCGTTCGCACTACTAAAGTGGAAAGAGGTGGGAGGAGCTTCCACTTCGTTCTTGACCTGTCACCGACTATAGTCTGTTGCAGGTCCAGAATAAAAGACAGGCTCGTCCCACAAAGCTCTCCACTCCAACATGGTAAACACTGGGGAGGAGGAAAGTACCAATCGAGACGAGCAGAGTGCTTCGTAGGAGGAGCTTAGCCTGCAATTCTAAACCTACTAAGACAGACTATAACAAAAAGGAAGTTTGTAGACACATCAAATAACAAAAGGAGCAGAGATAGTCGCTTGTACCAGGAACACTTGATAGACAAGACAAATGCTCACGAAAAACACACACACAAAAAAAAGCCAGTTTTCTTACGGGAAATCTTGTTCCATGAGAAACGCAGCGCGGCACAACAACGATGTAAACCAATTAAAATTACATCCAGCAGACAAAAAACTCGTCATTTGCACTCTCTCAACCCTCCAGACAACACCCAACGCCACGAGCAAAAGGTCGAACACAACCAGCCGATCGAGTTAGCATCAAAAGAAAACAGATTTCCACAAGAACCCATTTTTACAAACATGCAAGCAAGACAAAAAAAAAAAAAAATCGAGGATGACAAAAACACGTTGGAAAAGCATCACATTTACTAGCGTCGACGGCGCGGACTTCGCACCGCCGCTGGGTTGCCAAAGAATGTTCCGCACCGCGACCGACGCGCACTTTGCAGTAGTCTGTCCTTGGAACTGATGCTGGTCGACTGCGGTCGTCAGAGGCCCATGGTGTAGGAACGTCCGCACGGGTTGTGCACCGTGCCCAGTTGCGGCTGCGTCACGAGCCACTCGTACCACACCTTGCGCGGCGTGACGCACCGCCAGAAGTGGACTTCGAGCGTCGATCCCTTGGGGAGACTCACGGGGTCCTGAAACAGTCGGGGGTCCGTCACGGCCTCGTCCCATAAAGCCGCGGTCCGCACTGCTTGTATAGTCGAATCTCATTAATTCAAACTCTCTTAATTCAAACTTGTAGATAATTCAAACTAACTTGCGGGTCCCATCCTATGCGTCTCTATGGGAGAAAACTCCCGGTAATTCAAACTTTTGCTTTATTCAAACGAATTTTCGGTCCCCCTCGAGTTCAAATTAACGAGATTCGACTACCTACATGTCGTACAAAGGACGATTCGCAGACGCCGTCCAAGGCATGTTTTTCCCTCGCACCACGGTCTTGTCATGTCGGTCGTACAAGAACTGTCCGCAGACATTCGAAGCCCATATGCGTATGAAGCAGACGGGCTTCTAACTTGCTCGAGGCGTGTCCGCGGCGAACGCCGCGGCAAGCGCTGCGTCTTTCGTACCTTCCAGGCAAGCTTTCTTAAAAGGGTGCTTTTTTACGAGCTCGCAGATTCTAAACATCCACAAGTGACCCGTACATGCGTCGGACCCTTTGGGTGCCGTCACGACTGGGCTATAGTCGCTCCGCATTGACCAATTGCCCCTTTCCTTCTTTTCTCCTAAGCCTCCTTCCTAGAACAAACAATCTCGGAGAAAGAAGAAAAAGGCGCAGAAATCTTTCACCGCGATTTCCACATTCAAAGCTGTCCATACGTTCGACCAAATTTCTCGATTTCCAAAATCTGTAGAGGTTGCAGATCGACCGAGAGTCCCCAAAAGACAAAACCAAATACTTCATGCATGTCCTCGCTAGTGCATCACGCACTGGCGATTAAGCGACCGCACACCAGTATACAATGCAGTTATACTATAAGAGCAAGCGCACGACTGACCTTGATGGGGAAGTAGATGGGAAACCAGCTGAACATGCCCGGTGAATGTGAGTTGGGATATATGCCTGAAGAACAAAAAAAAAACAAAAAAACTGTACAAGTGCAGGGAACATATAGCAAGGTTCCACTGTATTATCCTCACTATTTGAGCAGTAATTCAGACAGGGCCGACTGGTCTCTTTATCGACGAGCTTATTAAAAGTATATTCACATAGAATGCTTGTCAAATGGTCAGATAAGGCAACTGGTCACTAACAGTACACTTTAAAAGAGCCAATGATGTTGTGAACTCTGCGGATGTTGTGAACTGTTTGTTGTAATCTCTTACTGTGTCGTATATTTTTATCTTGCCCGATTAACTCACGGGCTGACAAAACTATCATATCTTAAAGGGGGCAGGGACCTGTCAAGCTACACTGTGTCACTTT
Source organism: Ixodes ricinus (assembly GCA_037355805.1). Taxonomy (NCBI): domain Eukaryota; kingdom Metazoa; phylum Arthropoda; class Arachnida; order Ixodida; family Ixodidae; genus Ixodes; species Ixodes ricinus. The sequence goes on from JAZHYW010031730.1 coordinate 69,967, forward strand.
GTTTTCTTTTTATCCCCAACTATGGAGTCAATGAAATTGAATTGAATTAAACCGTACAGGTTAATATTAAAAAATTTAAAACAAAAGAAGTGAGACTAACTCAGGGTGACGTCTTTGTACAGGACACAGTCAAAGTAACCGGCAAACCCGTGCAAGATGTAGTGGTCCTCGATTTCAAACTTCAGGCTCTTGTACCGGCTGTTGTCAATCTTTTTATCTGCGAAAAACCAAAAATAAAAGTCAACAAATAATATGGGACCCTACAACTTTGAAAAGCTTCACGGCTCACTCACAAGAGACGAGCAGTTGTTTGGCCCGTCGTACGAAAAATCTCGAAAACTACAGTCAACTGGAAACTTATGGGGTTTGGTCGAAACTGCACGAAGTTGCTCGCAAGAGTCGCTTTTCCGCTTTTTGTGTCACCGTTTCTCGTGGACCACAAAACTTCATGCAGCATTGCGCGAGGCTAAATACAGAGCATGAAAAAGCTGCTTGGGTGCGCATGAGCCCTCGTCTCTTCCGTGCACGCTTGTGAAAGGTACTAGTGACCCTGCTTTCGTCAGTCCCTCACATCTGTTCTCATACGTTGCCTAGTTATGCCTGATAACGTACGAAAAGTGAGAAAAAAACTATGAAGAGTTAGATAAAGACATTATTTTGAGTACAGTGAAGACTAATCTTAGTGAAAGACAAATGTGGACACTGTAAGTGTGAAGATGTGGTAAGCTCGTAATGCTTGTATAGGCATTTAAAAAGGCAATTGATACGGCAATGATGCCGACCCAGCAAACGTTTAAATGAAAACCACAGCATTTCCATCGCTGCAAGTAGTTATCACACCATCTTTGAAGTGAAACAGTGAAAAGGTAAAGTCGGACCTCTGTTGGGGTGGACGAACGAGAAGAGAGGCTGAGGACTGGCAGGCATGGCAACGTTGTGGAGGCGCACAATGTGAGGCGTCTCAAATGAGGTCTGCAACAGAGAAAAGCCGGGAAAAATAGGAATATACGAGCAGGTCTTGAAAGGGGTGCACAAAGTATACTCTACACTGATAATGCAACTAAATGCAAAGGTGCAAGCGAGCTGGACAAGAATGACGATAATAATCCCTGGAGCAACAAGAGGGACAAAGGACAAACACAAATCTCCAAACACAGCTAGGTAACTGGTGAGCGGCCGAAAAGATCCGCCTGGTCCTGGGATCGAACCAGGGACCTCTTTCCATTTTTAGTGGAACGCTCTACCAACTGAGCTAACCAGGCATTAGACGTCAGTAGAGCAAACGGGTTTTCACCAGTGTGTCGAACGGAAAAAAATACGGGTTCGGTTACGGTTCAGGTTCAGGTAAATTAATTTTGTTCCGGTTCAGTTCCGGTTCGATTAATTCGATCCGCGAACCGGTTCGGGGTGCTGAACCGGTTCGCGAACCGGTTCGGAAATTATAAATGACAAATTGCAACAGCAAAATAAATTACAAATAAAACATCTGAAATCAGCACATACGAAACGGGATACATCGTCGAAACTAGTAGTGCATAACGTTTATAAAAGCCTGTAGCCAATGCAAGCGGCAAACAACGACTGTCTGATGACAGGGCTGTCTGTCACGGGCGCTAACTCCAGCGTCTGCTGAGCGTTGGTTTGAGCGCACGCGCCCGCTTGAGTCCCATGACTACGATGGGCAGGCGACGGAAGCAACAGAAGCTCGGCAGATCCTTTGTCAAATTCGAAAGTGCGCGCAGCTTCGCTTCTCCGCGAGCGACTAGGGTTTGTATCCCTGTTTTTTTCCCCGCATTTATCGAGTTTCTGGTACGAAAAAATACGGCATGTAAATCTTGACACTTCATAGCTCGATATACTCTGACCGGCGGTTGGGGCAGCGAAGAGCAGATATAATTCATGAATGCTCATTTCAACTGTAAATAAAATTTCTTTCTCTCCCTCAAACATTATCAAACTCCACAGCCTTTTCTTTTCTCATTCCGATGGAAGCAAGCTTCAAGAACTCGCGCGTTCTAGAAACGTGTTATGAAATGAGCACACAGCAGCATTTAGGATTTACGAGATTGTAGAAAAATGAAATCCCGTGACGCGATTTTTTTTTTTTGCACAGCCTTCCAATTTTCTTTTTTCTGTGCAAGTTGCGACCAGCGCAATACTGGTTCCTATGTCAAGATTCATGGATGCAGCGTTTGTCAAGATTCATGGATGCAGCGTTTATATTCCTAAGACTGAGTGGAGAAGAAAAATATGTAAGCGAGGTGTGTGTCAGTTGACGGCACTTAAAAAACAAATGGCATTGATAGCACATTCATTGTCAACAGCGCGTGGCCGAACCGTTTTGACATGAGCCGGTAACCATTATTTTTTTCCGGTTCAGTTCCGGTTCGGGTTCATCGCGATAACAATATAACGGTTCGGGTTCGGGTTCAGTTCCGGAAAAAATACCGGTTCGGTTCCGGTTTTCGGTTCGGTTCGGTTCCGGTTCGACACCCTGGTTTTCACAGCTGCCACCAGCCTAACAACAACAAGGGTGGTGGCAGCTGTTAAAACCCGTTTGCTCTACTGATGTCCAACTACTGGTTAGCTCAGTTGGTAGAGAGCTCCACTGGAAATAGAGAGGTCCCTGGTTCGATACGGCAGATTTTTTCGGTCGCGCACCAGTTACCTAGCTGTGTTTCGAGATTTGTGTTTGTCGTTTGTCCCCATGCTTGGGAGAAGAGCGTGTTGGTTCAAGTGATGGATGAAGAAAGAATAAACAATTAACATTGGGACAACACAACCACATCTTTCACAACATCTTTCAACATGAATGATGCGGTTGTGTTGTCCCAGTGTTAATTGTTTATTCTTTCTTCATCCATCCTTTGTCCCCCTTGTTCCCCTTCCCTTCTCCAGGGATTATTATCGTCATCGTTATACTCTACAACACTGTTAGCGTAAATGCAATTTCGAGCTTGATTTAACCTAAAAAAGCGAGCAAAGCGTGCCACGGTCGAAGAGAGTTGGCCGGCTGCCGAAACCCTGTGCCACGAGCTCTGCCAGCAACACAACAACAGCCACAAAAATAAACTACCGTAATATCCCGAGTCATCGCCCATCCCCGAGTCATCACCCACCCTATTTTTTGGGCCAATATCGATTTCCAAAAAAACACAGTCGTCGCCCACCCCTTCAAATACCTCAACGCGGACTCCGCGATCCGCGAACACTCATCCTACCCGAATCACGCGGCCGCGGACCTTACAATTAGAGAACGCCCGTGACAAAGTAAAACGAAGGAGGGAAAGACACTTGTCTTTGTTTACGCATTTGCTTTGTGAGCGACCCCGAAGTGGTAGTGTATCCGTGCGAAAAAGAAAACGACGGAGATAACAAAATAAAAGTTTGTTTTGCTTACAAAAAAATCGACCTGACAAAAAAAAAAAAAAAAAACTTAAAAAGATAACACAAGCAGTAACCCAGTCAGAGATCACGAGTTAAGCGAAATCCCCATATACTGGAATGTAACCGCGGAGTGTAAGTTCAAAGTTTATCTCCGCCGAAATAAGGTCCTTCTCCCCGCACGTGGCGACCGCGGTTGTGCAACGTTTTAGACAAAGCCAACGGGTAAATAAAGCTTTGCTGGAATGCCCTACACAGACGTTTGTAGAGCGTCCCAAACCCCCATTGATGGCACGCCGTGCACTGGCGCACGCAGTGATGTTCCATACCACGTCCAAGAATTCCCTTTCTTGGGTACAAAAATTCCCTATTCGAAGTACCTTTTTCCTGCAAAATCTTGAAATATCCCCACATATTTCCCTGCATTTTATTATCTTTATTTTCGTATCAGCTGATTTCTGTGGTCCTGCAGGCCCCTATGCACGCATTTTACCACAAAAAGCTACGTGAAATCACATGTTTAAAAAAAAGAAAATGTTACTGCACTACTGAAAAACCCAGTATAACTTTTCGCTATGTGGATTCCGGAATTGGGATTTCAGGTTTCCAGAAATAATTCCAGTTAGATTTCCAGTTCATGAGTGAAAAATATACTGGCATTTTGGTAGGGTGTTCAGTTTATATTTTTATTAACAAAGTAACATAACCTTTAGCAGTGTTTCGTAAAGTACATCTAAAAAGTACTTGGTGTAAAGTACAAAGCAAATGAGAGGCTATGTACTTCAAGTAAGGTAGTAAGTACATTGGATGCAATTTACATGACATAAAGTACTATAAATATCATATACCTCTAAAGGTACAAGTACTCTTTAGCACAATCTTTCATGGGATTAATCGAAGGTGAATCAGTTATTTTTCAATATGGTGGCGCATGTTGGCTAAGTCAAGCAGCCATGGAGTAGTTGTTTCGCTCTCGCTGACAAACTATTTAAAACCATCAACCTATAGGAACTTATTTGCCGCCATTACTTCACTCAAAGAAATTACCAAATGACATCTTCAAAAACGATAGCGCGTTTTTACATAACAATAAACTTTTAATGCGAATAGCATTCTTTGGATACTTCACGCACTTTTCGTCTATGTATCTATCTATCTATCTATCTATCTGGCTATCTAACCTCTTACGCCGCGGGTCGATAAATAAATAAAAAAGACCGGCGCCGGCTGGGATTCGAACCGTTGACCCTTTGATCAGCAGGCAGACGCGCTAACCACAGAGCTATGGAGGCAGTCATTCAACGCACTCTAAACGGTTGTTTATATCTTTACCATAGGACGCGCTTTACAGCGCTGTCAGCAGCTGCCGGTGCGCGCGCGTTCCATGCTCGAGGGCTCATTCCGCTCTCGTGAGGCTGAGCACGGCCGCTAGCTCACCCTCTCCCGCGCTCGGGAGAGGGTGATGTAGCGGCCGTGCTCAGCCTCACGAGAGCGGAATGAGCCCTCGTGCATGGAACGCGCGCACCGGCAGCTGTGACAGCGCTGCAAAGCGCGTCCTATGGCTAAAGATATAAACAACCGCTTAGAAGTACCGTTGGTTGAGACTAGCTGAGACGCCAGAAAGTCTGGTCGGTACCATTTTGAGTGTTTGTGCGTATGGCGCGTGCTTTGCTCGCCTCTCCTAAGTGACACAAACGCACGTGCTGGGCTGCGGAGATCGTGCGCAGGGCTGTGAAAGTGTCAACAAATTTAGAATCGCCTCAAGAGTGGGCTGGCGTATCCAGAGTGTGCCGGCCACCTGACGAACGCGCATAACTCCGCACCGTTTGATGCTATTCGCATTAACGTAGATAATCATTCCCAAAGGATGGGTTCTGTTATTCTTTTCAAATTCAGAGAATATATTTTGAAGTCGGAAGTTGTACCTTTGCTCGGAAAGTACCGGAAAAAGATTACTTTAAATAGAGTGCAAGAGAGTCCTTCAGACACCTTTTTCCTGCACCATAACTTTCTTCTCTTCCTAAAACTTTTGGACCACTCTACTTTTTTGTGTTTAGTTCCCACTAGAGCAGGGGTCTCAAACTCATTTGAGTGCGGGGGCCAGATATCCAACCCCCGAAAGGTCGAGGGCCAATGTAAGGCGGCGGCAGCGGCGGGGGGGGTGTAATGTTGAGGGAATTTTACGGTCCTGCTTGTCACATCTGTAGGTTTGATTCGTTTTGGGGGCTACTTTAAGCTCTTACCTGATGCATGGTGGCGACGCAGAGTCATTAAAATGACTTTACGTCGCCACCATGCTACAATTGTTTTATAGAACAAAATAGTGCGCACACTGTAGTTCCCGTTGCTAAACTCATCGGGAATTATTCAAACTCAAGATTTCATTATACGACAGTTATTGCTTTCCTGGCGATCTTTATAGAAGCAGTGTGATAAAATACTTGTATTTTTTATGGTAGTGTGTCTGAAGGCGAGAATTCTAAGCTCATAGCTTTATCTTCGGCAATCGCTGCTGCTGAGCGAGAGTTATCGCAGCTGAAGTGACAAAAAGCTGGGGAGCAAAAATTAGAACGAAACAATGTTATAACATTTTAAGAGCAGAGCTACGTATGTAGCATTTCTCAATTGGTGACATTAGATTATTATGGCACATGCAATTCCTAGCGCTCAAGAAATAGGAACAAAGGCTCCCAGCCGGTTACTTGCGGGCCGCGTCCCAGCGAGTCGCGGGCCGCGGTGTTTTGAGACCCCTGCACTAGAGCTTTTTCCCGAATTCCCTCGTTAATCCCCAAAATTCCCTGCAAACGTGTTAAAATTCCCGTTTCCCTTTCCGCCAAAATTGAGACCGGAAATTCCCTGAAAAAGGGAAAATTCCCTGCATGGAACATCACTGGACGCACGCATGTACGCACCAAACAAGAAAGTTGCGCAAGAGCTTGCGATTGACAAGGCGCTCGACTTGGCTTGATGCCAAAGTATTTGCCAATGCGATCGCCGGCTCTTCCGCTTTCCCAGCATCCCTCTTCGTCACTTCTTTGGTACGCTCGCTCGCTCGTTGCGTCTGGTTGGTTTTTCTATTTTCTTGTAAACTTCTCTTTCTTTTTTCTTCTTTTTTTACTAACTAGGAGAACATGATGGTGACGTGTTTTCGTGGAACAAACGTTCGTGCTGTATGTAGGGTTACCAACCGTCCCGGATTTTGCGGGACTGTCCCGACTTTTCATAAAGCGTCCTGAGTCCCGCATCGTCCCTGTCGGGACAGCTATATGTCGCGGATTTGGCCCAGGCGGTCCAGTTAGAAATCTTATATGTGATTCAACATACGCCGAACAATGCGCGCCACGCTGCGAAACACGAAGTTCGCACGAAGCAATGCTGCGGTGTCTAGTGTCGGCTGCGAGGCTTTAGCCACTTTAGCATGCAAGAGCAATGGCAAGCTGTAAATCGCGGCGGGCGCCTGTTATCATCGTCATTTGTATAAACCGCTTTGTATCTCCCTTCCCCTCCTCGCGCTGCAACCCCCCCCCCCCTCGTCCCGACTTCTTTCATTGAAGAGTTGGTAACCCTAGCTGTATGCAGATCAGCGGTGTTCCTAGCGCGTATGCAAGCAACGGACTTCACGATAGTAAAACATTCTTTCATGAGCATTTTTTCTATAAAACAATAAAATGAAATCGAGTTTTAATTGAATGTATCTCTTGTGCAGCAGTGCTAGATACACAGAGAAAAATGGATGTTTTTTCCGCTTTTTTACTTTTTGTGCTCACCCACCGAGACATGGACCACCCCACTTTTTTTTTATGAATTTCAGGCGGCAGGGTTGGTACGCGATGAATCGGATTATTACAATAATTGTAAAAGTATTGAAAAAAAAAAAAGGATTGGTACAAAAGCGGTACGTGGCGACGCTGACACGGCATCACACGCCTGGAACGTCGTGACTGGAGTTGGCGTCCACTGCATTCGTCATTAAACACAATAGACTACTTCCATAAAGCCCTGCATGCAACACGGCGCGCGTTGCACTCTGGGAACTAGTTGGCCAGGGATGAGAGTGCCCTGGTTTCGGTTTCGATCGACACGTCGACAAGAAATTATACACAGAGCGTGGATTGAACGGCCGTTATTTTATGTTTTCTGGTCCCGAGAGCGTCATTTGTGGTCTCTAAACTGACCTAAATAGCCAGACCTCGAAGCTTTAGCACAAGCCCGGGCTTAACACATGCGTGTTGTATTTTTGTACTTGAGCCTTTCTGTTAGCCTTTCGAGGTATGTGGACAAGCCAGTGCTGGGAATCTCGACGCTGCGAAGCTCGGGGAGCTTGCTTGTGTACGAATCAACAAGCTGTAGACACCAGTAAGTATGCATACATCGAGCTCGCGCCTTTAAATTAGTTTTGGTTGATCAGGAAGTTTGTTTGTTTCGTGTGTCCATAGACGAAATGTAACTTTTTGCAATTACTGTTTTTCTTAATACGCCTGAGTACGCGAGGTAAAACTCGGAGGTGCCATTGAAAACCTCCATTTGAACAGACTTCTCATCGCTTATCTGTACTGCCCCGCAGCACTGCACGAATTCGTGAAGTCCCCAACCGCTTGCATTTCACTAATATTCAACATCGCGTATACGCATAAAGTTATCCTGCAATCATATAGGCACATTCGCACATACAAACCGTTTTAAGAAAGCAAAAGTCGAGCACTTGTGTGAAGAATGTCGCACCATTTGGTGGAAGTGCGCCGGACGGGCATGAACCCCGGTGCGCAAAACGAACGAAATTATTCAAAGCGCATTTGACGGTTGCTAATGGCCATAATATTTGTTATGTTTGCTTTCTTCCTCACTGAGTATGCCGAGATAATTTCAGACACACCGTCCAGGCACAGATCTTGGGCGTCAGTAAAAGGTCGTCCAAAAAGGTTTAGCGAGGAGTAGGGTACGCTTGTTGGGGCCTCCGTCGTAGCTAGCCGATCTCAGTGTTTGCGAAAAACTTTATCTTATATCATCATAAAATTTGAGTGTGAGATATGTGATGACACGAGGAAGACATCATAGTAACTTTTGTGCAGTAGTAAGGCCGAATTTATTGCGTTTCCTTAAAAGTTAATGCGCCAACGCTGGCTCAACTTTGATACTCCTTTGAGGATGCGGCTTGCTTTTCGCCCAATGAAGTAACAAGAAGCGGACGTTTGGCAAACCAAATACGTGTAGGGCTCAAGGTGACCAAGTTTCAGTTGTAGTTCATTGGTACTAGACGGGATTACTGATAAGAGCTCAAAGATGCACTCGTGGGGTGAGGTGACTAAGCCACGTTTTACTACGTTTGCATACGCACGCACAATATCCGGTGTTTCGGGAACCAAGGAAAATGCCCCGGTCTTCGTTTTTGTATCGCTCGAGAATGAGTGTATTGCACATTCGTGAAAAGTCAGATAGCCGAAAACGCAAGCAGCGCGTTCGGTCGCGGCGTGATAGCATGAGATGAAGCTGCTCCGTCGAAACCGAAACTGGGTGGCCAACTAGTTCCCAGAGTGCACTGCGTGGTATTTGGCCGCGATGGGGCGCGTCGGTTTTGGAAGAAGTCAATTCTGCATACAACAGTTTAATTACCTAATAAACTAAAATACAACAGATTTTTTTTTTCATTCTGCATTTTATTTTGAAAAGGTATTGGCAGACACCAAACTTGGCCCCTTAGGTTAGAGCCCCAGATGAGCACTTCAGCAAATTCACTTAGATTCGTGCACCAAATGAGCCTCACTCTAGTAGTTTTGGTGACAGCCTTTCGATTCTAAGGAGAAGACACAAGAAACCAACGACCGCTTGACTATGCTGAGAGTGTCGCACATTAGTAATCATAAAAGAAGCCTAACACGGGGGCTAACTCTGTATCGCAGGCAGTAAAATACAAATCTCATTGCCAATTTTTTTTTATTTTTATTTTTTTTAATTGTGAGAAAGTAAACGGAAACGAGACAAAACTAATTTATGGCAGGAGGGACCAAGAAGCCATTTCGATATGAGCGCTGAAAATTTTCCTTGTGCAACATGACACGAGTGTATAGGCAGATTGCAGCGTTTAGCGAGATGCTCCGTTTTAGTCGAGTGAGTTTGCAAACGAAGGGAAACGATTTTCCAGTCCAACAACCTACAGACATCTCTTGAGGCTTGAAACAAGGCTTTCCAATGTTTGCAGATGAAGACTATCTAGATCGACGCAAAATAAAAAGAAACAAATCTGATGTGCACCTTGTGCTCACTGCTTATCAAGCATCTTTGTTCGGAGCAGCCTGTTATCAACTGCAATATAAAGTTTCTTGGCTGCTCTTTTTGGGGGATAGTCCCCGCGTTAACCATCCATCGGACCAAACATCCTACTTGTCCCAAGCGTCGTGAAAGCAAGGAGAAATGCGACATTAGCATAAATACCTCAACACACGTCGAGCATGAAGAGCTTCGAAATCAAGACAGTTTGCGAGTGATCTCCCCTGAATTCCCACATTGCCGCACGGCGGACGGCAGATGGGCTGGGTGAGGGAGGGGAGCGTGCACTCACCAGGGGGTGTTTGTCCTTCTCGCGTAGCACCGTGACCTCGCTGTACAGCTTGTGTGACTGGACGGGTCCCAGGTACGACTGGTACGAACAGGGGATGCTAATGCCGTCCTCTGGTGGAGAGCAATTGACACTGCTTGTGAGAGAGGCATGATGAGGAAGGCACGTTGAAATTGAAAAAGGCACCATGAGAGAGGCATGCTTAGAAAGGCAAGAGAAGAAATTATGTTTGAAGGGCATGACAAGAAATGCATGAAACAGGCATGTTGAGAGAGGCACGAAGAGAAACGTACGACAAAAAAGGCATGATGAAAAAGGCATGACAAGGAAGATATTTATACAAGGTATAACGAGAAAGGTGTCACAAAGGCATGACAAGAATGGTATGTTAGGAAGGTGTGACGAGAAAGGCATGATGACAGGGGCTTGTAGCAAAAGGCATGTTGCATGCCTTTGTCCGAATGCTTACCCAGGAAAAGTCAGTTTTCCGGGGACAAAGTGAGCATATGTTATACAGCTTGCGCATAGCAGTTTTTTGCAGCGCACACCTTTAGCAGAAGAGTGCCACACAACTGCAGCGTCAACGTTAGGCCGGGACTCGAGTCCTCACCCAACGAACACGAGCCACGACCCAATGCCGACGTAGAACTAGCATTTAACCCGTGCCCCCCATCGGCCTCTGGCAGGAGGTGCGGAAAAGCCAGCACTACAGTCTCATCATCCAGGAGGAGTTGAACGAGCGTGGTTGCACAAGGCACAACATGCATACCAAGCTCCTCCACGCAACATCACCCCGAAGCAACATGCGACACATTCTGTGTTACCACTGCCTTTGCCGCGACAGTGACAAAAACGGGAGAATTCCTAATTAACCGATTCCCTCTCACCTTTGAGGAACCTCTGAGCGCCGTCCAGGCACTCCGGGAGATAGCTTCGTTGTCCCCGAACGACCCCAGCAGCTCTGAGACCAAAATGTCCGCCTTCTCGGGCGCCTCGAATTCCCGCATGTCGCATGAGACCACCGTCACCCTGTCCTGCCACACCTCCTCCTTCTGGGACAGCAGCCTGGGTTGCAGGATGCGTAGAGAGGCGCTCATGAGAACACACTGAAGGAAAAACACTTTGCTAAAATTGCAACTCTTTTTTTTTTTTAAAGGACATTTTTTACAAGTAGTTTTATCAGCTTTTAAGTATCCTGATGGATGCTGTCAGAAAGTTTACGTCCTGTAACTAATGCATTTTTTCCAGAGTAAAGTCCTCACAATGCACAGTGTTTTAGTTTTTTTTTTTTATTTTAGCAATACAGTAAAACCTCGTTATAACAAAGTTGAAGGAGCGGTCGTAATTATTTCGTTATAACCATTAGTTTGTTATAGCCACTGTCCATTTCTTCCCACTATTAGCAAGCAAGGGGAATTATGATTGCTTTGTTATATCCATTAGTTTGTTATATCCCATTTTGTTATAACGAGGTTTTACTGTACTGGCTTTCGACTAAGATCCATAGCAGAAGCGGTACATTGCTAAAATACTTGGAACAAAAACGAGCACACAAAGAGCGGTCTAAGAAAATACGTCGTTGAAGTGCAGCGGTAAAATTATCAATTTAAGATGGCGTAACAACATTGTTTTCAAGTGAATTCTAGTCCTGTATTGCCCGATCAAAAAATAAATATTCATAAACGTGCTTAAATCTGCGTTGCTTCAATAGACCACTTGCTAAATCTCTTAAGCACCCCGGCCTGCACCCAAGGAATCATGGGAACGGTGTGCCTTTAGTTCTCTAGTGATTGGTAATTTAACCAATTCAATGCTTACACCCTTTTGAGTGTAATCTGGAGTCATCCTGAATAAGTGTCGTATAGAGTCAAAAGACCTGTCGTATCACTTTTAAAATTTCTCGTCAGTGTCAGAGTTTTTGACACTGTGCATGCGATCCAGCCTTAGGTCTGGCTGAGCTGAGCAGTATTATCATTCTTGTACAGCTTCCAAGACACTGATATTAACGTAGAAACGCTAAAAATGCTATAAACAGCCCCGCTGACCCCGAGCTAAAGCCTGGTTTTGGTTGTTGTGAATTCTCAGCTTTTTAAGCAATTCTCGCTAAAACAAAAATCACTAGAATAATAATATTGTAAGAGGTTTCTGCAACTCAGCCAGGTTGAAGGGTGGATTGCATGCACAGTATCAAAAACGCTGACATTGACAAGAAATTTTAAAGGTGATACGACGTGTGTTTGGACCCTATACGACGCTCATTCAGGATGACTCTGGATTACACTCAAAAGTGCGTAGGTAAGAATCGAATTGGTCAAAATTACCTATCACTAAGAAACTGAAGGAACATCGCTCCCATGATTCCTCGAGTGAGGGCCCATGCAATTCGGGGATTTAGCAAGTGGGCTACTGATCTGGCGGGATTGATCCTGAATAATTCGGCGGATGAAAAGACGACACATTTTTCGACGTTAACATTAAATATGAAACGAAGAAAGGAATGCTCGCTTTAATAACCCAAGCTGGCCCACTCAATGTTGGTCTACGGAAAAACAAAAAACGACGCCAATCCGGCCCCGAAGGCAATGACAAAGCTCCCCACTTTGGGGGTACGTCCCGATGCTTCTACACCCTGTTTTATTAAGAGACGCAGGAAAAGCTCCTCCCACGAACCCCTCCCCCCTTTCCACTTTAGCGAGCAAACGCTGGAGAGGGAGCTCTTTTGCCTTCTCTCCGTTTACCACGTCCAAAAAGCAGTCGCTTGATTTCTGCCCGATAATGTTGTACAAGTGTCACGCCGCTTTTTGCCGGGACTTGTAGCACCAACTACAGTGGAATCTCGTTAATTCAAACCCTCTTAATTCAACCTAACATGCAGGTCCCATCCTGTGCGCCTCTATGGGAGGAAACTCCCGGTAATTCAAACTCTGCTTTATTCAAACAAATTTTGTAGCGTGAGCTACACTGGCCGAGGTTGAGCAGTTTCGCGTGGCTCACATAATGAGCCGTGCTCCGTGCTGCGCAGCGCGAGGAGCAGTGACGTCACACGGCGCACGGCTGGCGTGACGGAGCCACCGCCGCCGCGGGCTCCGCTAGGCTCCGCCGCCACAGCGCGCGCCCCGCCAGTCTTCGCATTCCAGAGGAGTGACGTCATAGCCGCGGCAGACTCACTGGCGCCGCCGCGTGCCCAGCTGTGTGTGCCTCCGTTGCGCAGTAGCCAAGTCTGACGCTGCACTGGAGCTGCTTGATAGCGCCTCTCATTTTGTGCGCATAAGCTCACGCTACGTATATCCTGGTATAGCTGAGCTAAACCACCGCAATTTTTTGGTCCCCCTCGAGTTTGAATTAACGAAATTCGACTGTACCAGGATTGCGGTGTCCGGCAAAGTGACGCTTCCGTGATGTAATCAGTTGCCACAAACGCACCAATCGAAGACACATTGCGGGTACCATACTTCCATTAAGGCGACGCACGTCACGTTTTCCAAGTGCCGCAAGAACAGAAGTACACTCACGTGAGCACGGCGTTGGGGTTCTTTTCGATGGCGTAGACTTTCACCCTTTGGTGCGCCAACTCCGCGGCACTCAAGGCGGCTCGCACCAGCGGCCCGCGACCCGCGCCGACCACCATCAACGTGCTGCAAGAGGCACCGACGTTTGTCGGCAATCGGTGGTCAAGGGTTTGAGGTCGGGCTGCATCCTAACAAACCGGAGGTCCCTCGGTACTGTCCACCATCTCTTACGAGTCACGATAACCGACACAAATACAAAAGTGCACTTTGCGCAAGGGACACGCCGCTTTTTATCTCGTTCTGCCGCTGTTTTCTTCTCAAAATGTGCGCAACAGAACGTCGCTCACCGCTTACCAGAGATGCTCGGCCTAGGGGCAGGGAAGGCGATGAAATTTGGGCAGTAGCGGTCTATTTGCCGAATGATGTTTCGTCGAAAGGGTCTCTTTCCGCGCACATCGTCTCGGTCACCGCCACCTGGATCGCAGCTTATCTTGCCGAACCCTCGGCGGTTCCGACGAGGCCCAGTGCAAGCTTAGGCCTCGAGATTACATTCGATTTTCCCCGAGCAAAGCGAAGCGAGGGATGACCAAGGGCGGCACGAGGGTGAACAGCACCTGGGGCAATAGTTTGCCGCGACTCCCCCCCCCCCTCCCCGCTCTCGCGTGGCCCGCCACGACTCCCCCGCTCACGCGTGGCCCGCCACGACCCCCCGCTCCCGTGGCCCGTTGTGACACCCCCCTGAGAGCTGCACCCGGGCCGGTCCGCCCCCCCCCACCCCCCACTTGTGACGCCACTGCCAAGCGTAGCACAATCAGCCAAGGACTAGGGTCGGGAATTTATTTTTTGCCCTATCGGAGCTCCCTGGGTTTAGATTCGGCATCTTCCGGCAAAACAAAATGAAGCCAATAATCCAATACAATCCACGTAGTAAAAAATAATATGATGTCAGCGAAACATCACAGTGTCCATGAAAAGTGCGTCAATGTATAGTTATATACGAAACATGTTTCCACAAAACGTGTTTCGACGGAACGCTACCAACCCAAATCCGGGAGCCCAGAAAACTCCCCGAGGGTACTCAGGGTACCCCTGGGCTCCTAGTGACCCAGTCTGAGAGCCCGCATTTTAGTAATGAGGATGGTCCAGACGATTTGGGTGTTCACAGGTCCCTTAAGAGTACTCAGAGGAACCCCACACTCGGAGTTCACAACCTAACAAACCTACTCACATTTCTGTAGACTTGCCAACCACCTCACCCTTGTCCATTAGTGCCAAGTACATCGCCTGTAACGCACAAAACAAGAATAAATCCGGTAACCCATACGGTCCTGTTAAACACAAAGCTAACTTTCGCCACAATTTAATCAAACTGCCGAGACGACGTGACGCAACCACTGAAGATGACAGCCAACATCATGCGGGTGGTTGGCACGATAGCAAGTACCGTGCAGAGTCCCAATTTTCGTGCTCAAGAGCATTTCATTGTTTAGAAAAAGAAACACTTTGGAAGAATTGTGCATAAAAGGGCATGTTTCACAAATCGGACACCTGCGAAACACTACAAAGTTCTACAATTATGGTCCCTTCCGGCAGTTTGCTTCATTTGATAAACCCAACGAGGTCTCCGAATTCTGCGAGTCACCTTTAAAATGAGGTGCAACACGTTGACTCAAAATTTACGAGTCCAGATTTCCGACGCTGGGCCTCAAACCTTGGAAGTCTATTTCTGTAAAATTAACCTGGCTAAAAAGAAGGGACAGTATGTTGGGGAGAGTAATGCTTACCCTTTGGTATTCGGTGTACTTCACGGGATCCTTTTCAAAGACCTCGTACGTAACCGATTCCAGGTTGTCCATCAGCGGCTGCCGGCAAAAACACACACATATATCATAAGAGTCCTGTGCGAGTAAGAGTTTGATCACCCGCATGCGAGACGCATCCGCAGACTTTTTATCCACACCCGAACGGCATTTGCAATGTTCTTAAATTATTGTAACTGCATTCAAACTGCATCTGCAAATTTCCGAACCGGATCCGATCCAGAATTTGCACATTCACGTTACACACGAAATGAAGCGTGAATTAAAGTTTATTTTTTAGCAAAATCAAAGGGAGCTTTTCAGAGTTCATTTTTTTACAGGAAGTGCAGTGTTTTTCAGAGCTTTCTTTTTTATGGCACTTAAAATTTGGAGTTTCTCGTATGTTTGCCGCCATTGGTATAAATATAAAAAAGCAATTCGCAAGCTTTGGAATGCAACATGTTTATAGACAATGACGAGAAATACGCCTTTTGAGATATACCGTGTTTACTCGCAGAATGAACACACTTTTTTTTCCCGAAAAATCGAGGCAAAGTTAAGGGGTGCGTTCATTACGCGAGGTAAAATTTTTGCGTCCGTATTTACTCCCATAATGAACGGACCTTTTATCCCGCAAAAATCGACGTAACTTCTCATCTCTTTGCGCGCGGCAACTCCAAAGCCAAACTGCGATGCGCAAAAAAAAAAAAAAAAAAGCGCCTCTCCATGTTTTTTTGTTTTTTTTTTGCTTCCGTGTTTTTTTGTTTTTTTTTCCCGCCTTTCGCAAGTTGTTTTGTTTGCCCACGCTGCCCATGCTTTCGCGACCCCGCTGCACCAGGATAAAAAAGTGTGTTATTTCGAGGGCTTCTCGCTTCTCTTTCCAAAGTGCGAGGAGGAGGCGAGGGCAGGATCTTGCTTATGTGCGCTTTGCTTGGGCGAGGGCTTCTCTGGTTTTCTTTCTTATCTCCTTGCGCGCGGCGCGCAACCCTAAAACCAAACTGCGTCGTGCGAAAAAAAAAAAGCTCTTTTTAGTGTTTTTTTTTCTTAATTCCGTGGATTATTTTTTTTTTTGCCGTCTTTTGCAAGCAGTTTTACTTTGCTTAGGCGAGGGCTTCACCGCTTCTCTTTCCTATCTTCTTGCGCGCGGCGCGCAACCCCAACCAAACTGCGCTGTGCAAAAAAAAAAAAAAAAAGCTCTTTTTTTTTGCTCTTGGTTTCGTGGATTTTTTTTTTTTTTGCCGCCTTTCGCAAGTTGTTTTGTTTCGTTTTGCTTAGGCGAGGGCTTCTCCGCTTCTCTTTCTTAACTCCTTGCGCGCGGCGCGCAACCCAATATCCAGACTGCGCTGTGCGAAAAAAAAAAACAAAAAAACCCCTCATTTTTATGCTTTTTTTTTGCTTCTGTTGGATCTTTTTATTTCTTTAACGCCTTTCACAAGGCGTTTTGTTCGCTCACGCTGCACATGCATTCGCGACCTCGCTGCACCAGGATAAAAATTGACCGCATCTCCACGTGGTGAATGATGTTGGTTGGGGCGAAGCTCTGGTGGTGCTTGTCTGCGCAGACGCTGAGCCGCAGCATGCCGAGCCTTTCGTTCGTTTTCATCGATGTCAGAAAGAGAATGTGTGGTATGGAACGTGGTTATATACGCATTTGAGCATTTGACCGCAGCGCCCTCTCCTGTATAGACGTTGAGCGGCTACATGCAACGTTTCATCCATGACAGAAACCCCAGGTCTTGGGTTACTACCACATCTCAGAGCCCCTAAAAATTGGGTTGTGGGGATATTTATACAGCGTGCAGTTGGTCAGCCATTTTAAAGTTGCGACGAGTCACTCGCTGTAGATGAGCAATTTAGCCAGTGCGGTACAACCGCTAGCCTGGGGTCTTTAACGTGCACCACGCAGTAGTGATACACGACCGCACGCCGGTACGATGCTCATCCAGATCGAAACGGGCAGGGGTGGGGCTCGAACCCAGGATCCCTGGGTTCTGCATCGCGAGCTTTCGCTCCACGTGCGTCGAGCTGGGTGTGCGCTTTAGCCCACTCGGCCACCGATCCTCCCTCAGAGCCCCCTACTCGTCCTGTCGCTGCGCAATCAGATTTCAACATTTTTTTCATCTTTGTTTCTTTTTTTGCCCTACACGAGAACGTGAGCTCACAAGCTCGTAATTTTTTTTATCATTTTTTTTTCTCTTTTTGCTCTACACGAGCACGTGAGCATGTGCTCACGTGCGTGAGCACGTGATCTCACGAGCAGAAGCACGAGCACCCCACGCCGGCCTACGGCGGACGGATATACTGACATGGCTAGCCTAGCGTGCCTCAATGTCCTTCTGTTTAGGGTGATGCCACCCTTTGTAGTACCCGATGCCGACAGCACGCGCTCACAGAGAAAATACAAAGAAATCGACGGAAACAAAATGTCGCCGTAGCACAGTCAGCGCCACGAGCGCGTGCAGGGACACGCTCTTTCACGTGCTTCAGAACAAAAAATAAAAAGAAGAATTGGAAACAAAATGGCCAGATGTCATCACCCCAAGCAAAGCGCACATGAAGGCACCCTAGGCTAGCCCCTAAGGAGCTTCGCCCCTAAAAAGTGCGTTCATTTCGCGCGCGTGGAGGAGGGGGTCAAAGTTTTGACTTCCGAGTTGGGGGTGCGTTTATTACGCGAGTGAAAAAAAAGTCGGAATTTTGAGAGCCGACTTGGGGGTGCATTCATTATGCGAGTGCGTTCATTGTGCGAGTAAATACGGTATATCAATTTATCCAAAATAAGTATACCATTAGTTAAATTCACAGATCTCTCTCAAGACGAGCTCTCTTCAGATGCATGTGCCAATTGAAATTCCGGTACCAAGCGCTCTGGATCGCCATTCCCATTAACCGTGTTAACTTGTAAGGGCTAAAACTTCCGACCAATAATATTGTTGCTGCCAACTACTTCAAAATTTAGGCATTCTTCGGCTCGCATATATGCAAATGACAAGTCCAGTTCTTAACAAAAGGACGTTGAAGAGGCTGATGAACGTTTGAGAAAGGCACGTGTCCAGGAAAAAGGCTCTAAGTGGAGCGGAATGTTAGGTCACAAGTATCCGACTGGAACCCAAAAAAGGTTATTGCTTTTTTTCTGGTAAGGGGTCAAAATACGTTCCTTCGTTGCAATAAATGTGGTAAAAACAAACAAAAAAACACAATTTGAAAAAAAGGTATAAACCAGTTGAATTTCTATAACTGATTGGCCCTAAATTCTGAGTTTTTTGAATAAATCCAAATCTGCAAGATTTTTATCGGCGAATGCTCTTTGGATTTTATCGATTTATCTGAAAACGCAGAACTCTACTTATAAGCCGTTTGCTTAATGTTGCATGAAGAGCTCTTTGAGTCGGAATACAGGGAAAGTAATTTTATCATATTTTGTTCAATCATATTTACGTTATGAGTAGAGTTCCATGTTTTCCGTAAATACAAAAAAAAAAAAAACTATTAGAGCTGTTTTTGAATGAGAAAAACCCAGGTTGCATGGGGAGACGATCCTAACCTTCAGTTTTATTTTGTGTTAATCCAGAGCAGAACTCCCACCGAACTCACCACCGCTAAGTTCTCGTATATATGTGGCAAGAAGCAAGTACATCACTGAGATAATATTGCAGTATTCGATAATGGCAACACCTATCATTTTCAGTTTTAAACACAACCCCGAACTGCATGCTTTGAACCACATACTTATCAGCAACTAGCCGATTGCCGAGAGAAAAAAACGCACATTTCACTTGTCAAGGAGGCTCTACCTTCTTGTGGCTTGTACGTTTTGGGTTTTCTTTGCCCGAAGAACGTTTTCCGCTCTTTCCCTGCCAAACAAGAACACACTTTCCCAGGACGATTAATGCCCCTGCATTTCTTTCCCTTTTCTAAGGACAGCATTTTTGGGGAGATGGAACGCTCTAAAGCGATCTTTCGTGAGAATCAAGTCTTTTTTGACGTAAAGAACAACTTCCTCCCTGATTGGCACCTTTTCTCCGAGAGAGTAATTTGTTCCTCCGAAACATTCATGATGCACTCCATGGTATACTACTCATTTGTTTGCTCTGTGGTCGCCCACGTTCGTGGGCCGCCTTGACAAAAATGCGCGTCCGGACCCGCGGATATCCGCATCTGCATCCCCTGGCATCCACATCCGATCCGCAATTCCCCCAAGTCTGATTCATTTTTATCCGCATTTGCGAGTTGACTGCAAATATCTGTGGACAGTCTGCAGGTAATCCGCAGGTATGCAGGGCTCTACGCATCATCCACTCCTCCAGGCTACCGAACTACCGTAACACCCTGACAGATGCCCACCCCCGAAAGATAGCCCACCTCCTATTTTTGCCGTGATTTGCTATTTTTTTTTCAGAAACACCAAACAATTCCCCCACTTCCAGTAACTTTCAGGGCCCTGGCCAATGGTGACCTCGGCCGAAATAATGTTAGTTAACCACAGCGGGAGATAAGCGGACATTGTTGACTGGGAAGCACAGTCGTCTTTGGTTCACTGCCCCTTCCTGCGACCACAACTTTCGAGAATAACCAGTCCTAAAACTAGCATTTTTTTTTTATACTACACCGAAAGTTAGTTTGTACCTCGCATTTGCGTCTAATTTGCTATCAATATTAAGTGGGTTTAACCACATAAAGTGGTAACATTTTCTGAAACAAATGCAGGCATCAAAAAAACTTTTCCGCTTCTGATTCTTTTTTTTTCTTTTGCATTGAGTCCAATTTAGTGGTTACATTACATTGGTTACATTGGATTAGACTGAATTATGATAGCTTACATAAAAAAAAAGACATTTCTTAAAACTAATTTTTAGGAGCCCCTAACACAATACTATTATCCCAACTGCAATAACTGAAAGGAAGAAAAAAAATTGACCGCATCTCCACGTGGTGAATGATGTTGGTTGGGGCGAAGCTCTGGTGGTGCTTGTCTGCGTAGACGCTGAGCCGCAGCATGCCGAGCCTTTCGTTCGTTTTCAGCCATGTCAGAAAGAGAATGTGTGGTATGGAACGTGGTTATAAACGCATTTGAGCATTTGACCGCAGCGCCCTCTCGTCTATAAACGTTGAGCCAATGCATGCAAAGTTTAACGCGATTATATACGCATTTGACCGCAGCGCCCTCTCCTGTATAGACGTTGAGCGCCTACATGCAACGTTTCATCCATGACAGAAACCCCAGGTCTTGAGTTACTACCACATCTCAGAGCCTGTCCTGTCGCTGCGCAAATAGATTTCAACATTTTTTTTCTTTTTTTGTTTTACACAAGCACGTAAGCTTACAAGCTCGCAATTTTTTTTTCTTTTTTTTTTCCCTCACACGAGCACGTGATCTCACGAGCAGAAGCATGAGCACCCGACGCCGGCCTACGGACATAGCTAGCCCCTAAGGAGCTTCGCCCCTAAAAAACACTATTAGAGGAAACTTGTCGACCCTTTAAGTGCCTTGGACGAGCTGAGCTCGTCGGCCGCTTTCTGGGTAAAATGCTATGGACGAGCTGGAGCTCGTCCAGTGGTTTTCCGGCAGCTTTCAATACCATGGACGGGCTAGGCTCGTCCGAGCAGTTTACGGCGCTGATCATAGATGGCAACACTCACTTTATTTGAAACCTTTTTTTTTTTTTCACCGCCGCAGATTTTTGCGTAATAATCTTTTGAAATTTTATCTGTTATACTAGAGGACTAAAACTTCTTAATAAAAATATGTGGCATTTTAGGTTGCATTAAAAAAAAAGTGTCACTTAAGGGGTTAATATGCACACCACGAAATGTGGCTCTGCAGACAGATTTGATATCCTCTGTTGTCCGAAAGCATATTATACACATGCAAAATGTATTGCGGCTATTAAGCTCAAACAATTTTCATTCCCAATGATATAGCTTTTTATATTATTTTTTTTTAATGCCAATTGCATCACTAAATGTGTCTAAGTTGAAGACATAAAAATCGAGTGCAGTAGAGCTCAATGCATCAAAACAAAACGGCTCATTGTTTCCCGTCGATGCTTACTTTTACCAACATGCCCCTACACAAATTTTAACCCTATGGCGTTTTTTCGATTGTTGCGAGTTGCAGGCTTATTGCCTTGTGTGGCGTCTTCACTAAAAATAAACTTTCCACAGCAACCCATCCGCATTTAGGCAGCATGATTTGAAATAATGACAATAATTTATATTTAAACTTTTGGCGAGCAATTTTCTCTCGCAATATTTTGCCACCAAGGGGAGAGACGACGGCGCATGCGCATCGGGCTTTCTGCAAGAATGACGGTCGCTTCCCGCAATGCTTGGATAGAAAATGGCGTACAATGGCGATTCACAAGATTACCAGTGACCTCCGCGCTTCCCCACGCCCCGTTCTTCGACAGCACCACGAGTTGTGCGACAGTGTGAAATGCGGGACACTTTGAAAATTTCGGTCTTTCTCGCGGGGCGCGGGACACGAGCCTTCAATGCGGGACAGTCCTGCAAGATTAGGGTGGTGGTTACCCCAGGTCTTAAAGAAACACTAAAACAAAAGAAAAGAAAGAAAAAAAATAAAATTAAAGGGCTTTTTTTTCTATAAATTTTTTACAAAAACTTTTTTGAGCAACTTTTGCTGTTTCTTTGCTCTCATTAGTTACAGAAACGATTGACGTGTGAAATGTCTGTAGTGAAATCGCTGCTCCGCGCTGTAATAGTATTTATATCGCCAATATTTTTACGTTTGAGAAACAAGGAATCTAGATAGTCATTTTTGTTTTCAAAAATATCCCGAGATTGACTTTTGCTTCTACTTCAAACGATAACATACATGGCTGCTGGCATTTGCGGCGTGCTCAACGAGCTCAGCTCGTTTACTTTTAAGAGTGCAAGTCGTTCTGCGTTCACCGAGGTGCTTAGAGAAAGATCTCTCCAACCAACCTACTAGTTTGCAGCAAACAACTGTCGCAAATATGTGCCTTCGGAAGCGCTGTGCAGGTGCTTGGGCTCGTAGCGGGACTGGGCTAAGCCTAGCGTCCCACGTCAACTATGTTGCTTGATCTAGCTTGATTTGTTCCTTTCCGTGTGTTGGTGCTGAATAAAAATGTTTATTCCCATAAAAGCTGTGCAACTGTGCAACCGTTGTGATTGCAACCATGGTTTAATACCAAGAAGATGCCTACACAGGCAAGAATTTTCAAGTCATTTGGCTAAAGGCATTTGGGCATTCGGCTCGCATCAAGTTTTTCTATGTCCCCATCATTTCACTTTGAAAGGCAAGTAGCTTTTAAGTTTTGCAGTGCACCTGGCCTACAAAGTGAATATTTTTACATCGCATTTTAATTCTGCGTGATGAAGCTCACCCACCTTGCCCGCAGATGCCATGTGAAAAAACCAACAAGGACAGCACAGCTGGAAGGACTGCATATTCATTTTGTTGATTGTTTTAGTCCTCGGCCGCTTTTCTCCGCACATCAACAGATGCTAGCAGACGCTTGTATTAGACCGTGGCTCGTGCGTGATGAAACGCTAGGACGTCGCTTTCGTGGTTGCGTCTTATGAGCGTTGCAGAAGTTTTTCGATGGGGGCGGAATAGCAGACGGACAGAGGCGAAAACGGATGCTGACGCGCAGCTTTTGTGCCTGCGTCCCACGGGCATTGCAGACGACGATAGAGAGTGGTGAAATAGCAGACGATGCCGTAGGCTGCCGCGCATCTGCTCGCAGGACTAGCAGGCGGTGTCAGACGCCAGACTGGAGACCGGATGTCGCGAAAGGGAGACACTAGACTTCTGCGCCTGTTCGGCCGAGCAGCCAAGTCAATCCAGTAGTAATGGGCGGGGCCACTGATCTGTGGGGCTTAGAGCAGGCCGTGACCTCCACCTAAATTGAGTCTCCGGACGTAAATATTGCACTAAAAAATCTTTTTTTCGTATAAAAGTTAAGAAAAAAAATATGTCATAAATAAGCTTTGAAAATAAGTTTTTTTTCATTGCAGTGGTCCTTCAGAAGAAGACTGACACCCCCCAACATTTTTTTTTACATTTTTTTCCAGGCGATTTATGAGTGTAAGAAACTGCCCAATCATTGTTTTAATACAGTGTCACATATATTTTCAATAAAGTAAAAAAAAAAAAAACTCAACTGCTCAAAACCGAAACTGGACAGGGAGGCAAAAGAAATATAGAGGGGAGAGAGTTTCTAAAATTCATCTGTGCAACTTTTTTTTTTTTCTAGCAAGGTGTTTGCATTGTCAAATTTCTCAACTTTAAAAGGAAGCAGGAAGTACTTTATGGGGCATCGAGGCTAAGGTCAACTGACAGCCCTCGGGTTTGGATTGAGGACTTCTTGTCAAGAATAGCGGCTAATTTGAAAAAAAAAAGCTATGGGATTTCGGGAAGTCTGTGCAAACTACAAATGACAGAGTAAATTTGGTTTTTGATAAGCTCTCTGTTAACAGTCTTATGTACATGTACAGTACCGAAACTGATAGCATAATACCAATCTCGAAGGAACTTAGAGCCTCTCAAGCAGCAAACGTCTTTAGGAAACCAATCTCGAGCGAACCTACGGCCTCTTATTCGGCAAACGTTCAGCAGCAGTGACTCGACAGCAGCAGACCTAAGCCCCAAAAAACTGTTCACCCCCGCAATCAATATCGCCCTCTTTCTTGTTTGTTAGCAAATGTTCTGAGCCTGCTGTCAAAGCAAGCTGCAGGCTCGTGGGCAGCATCATATCTTGTTCATCGGAAGTAGTCGTTGGAACCGAAACATGGTATTCCCATGCGGTACATAAATTCTGGCTTACTATTAAGTGCGAGCTTTAACGTATTTCATAAAGAAAGAGCGTCCCAATGGGGCGTGTGATCATCAAAACGACATTATCTGCACCGTGACGCCAATTGACCCGCTCTTGAAGCCCTTTGGGTATCTATTTCTGGTGTTGCCTTTCAATATGTGATTGTCGGAGTTTTAATGCGAATAGCATTCTTTGGATACTTCACGCACTTTTCGTCTATGTATCTATCTATCTATCTATCTATCTGGCTATCTAACCTCTTACGCCGCGGGTCGATAAATAAATAAAAAGACCGGCGCCGGCTGGGATTCGAATCGTTGACCCTTTGATCAGCAGGCAGACGCTAACCACAGAGCTATGAAGGCAGTCATTCAACAAACTCTAAACGGTTGTTTATATCTTACCATAGACGCGCTACAGCGCTGACACAGCATAGCCAGTGCGCGCTGCGTCCATGCACGAGGGCTCATTCCGCTCTCGTGAGGCTGAGCACGGCCGCTAGCTCACCCTCTCCCGCGCTCGGGAGAGGGTGATGTAGCGGCCGTGCTCAGCCTCACGAGAGCGGAATGAGCCCTCGTGCATGGAACGCGCGCACCGGCTAGCTGTGACAGCGCTGTAAGCGCGTCCTATGGTAAAGATATAAACAACCGTTTAGAAGTACCGTTGGTTGAGACTAGCTGAGACGCCAGAAAGTCTGGTCGGTACCATTTTGAGTGTTTGTGCGTATGGCGCGTGCTTTGCTCGCCTTCCTAAGTGACACAAACGCACGTGCTGGGCTGCGGAGATCGTGCGCAGGGCTGTGAAAGTGTCAACAAATTTAGAATCGCCTCAAGAGTGGGCTGGCGTATCTAGAGTGTGCCGGCCACCTGACGAACGCGCATAACTCCGCACCGTTTGATGCTATTCGCATTAACGTAGATAATCATTCCCAAAGGATGGGTTCTGCTGATTTTTTTTTAACATATTCAGTTGACGTATTCACGATCGGCACTTCTGTTGGCGGGTGATTTCAATTACACAGGAATTGACTGGTTCAGTCTTGGACTGCTTAGTACCTGTTCCCGAAGAGTTCTCAAGTTTTATAAATCTGTTCTTTTTGAATTAAACAGCTCGTCAATGAGCCTACGCCAAAAAATACTCTTCTGGACCTTGTTTGTACCTCCCATCCCGAAAACATGACTGTGTGTGTGATTGATGAAATTAGCGAGCGATCGAGTTGTTTATTTCAACTATAAAGTCGATAATACTCAAACTTCGGAGATAATCGCAAAAAAAATGGGGGACGGGTGCCTGTCCTGTCATCAGTTCTACATATAAATGTACTGATGCATATTTCCTCAGATCTTGCAAATTTGGGAATGGGCGCATAGTGTGGACTGGGCGGATGCGCGGTATTCTACGGTAACTTGTATAAATTCTCCCCGCTACTACAGCCTACAGCTAAATGGAATGGGCTGTCAAGCATAACTGCTCTCACCAGAAACCACAACGCTTTTGTAGCATTATTGCGTGAATCATTGCCGTGACAACAGCTTTGTGTTTATTTTTGTGTTCTTAAGCAGCACCTGTACTTTTTTTTGTGTGCGTGACCATGAGCCATGCTATTCTTTGTTAAGTTCCATTTAGCATGATTCTGTGTATCTTTTCATATTTGTTTTTCTTTTTTACAACATTTTGCAACTATGCAAACGTCACATGTATCCCCTCCTCTATGTAATGCCCCTCAGGGGTCTTTAGAGGTATTTCAATAAATAAATAAATAAAAATATAAAGAAAACTACGCTGCAAGCTGAAAACTACCTGGAGTGGCGTTTGGAGGTGGTCTTCGAAGCCCTTTGCAAACTCGGCCAATGGATCGTCTGGCGGTTGTGTCTGAAAAACAACCACAGAAACGCTCGACCCTCGCTTGTTCAAAACACGCCATTTGTTATAGCAACTGCGAGGGTGAAAATGGCAGGATGACAACAGCAGGATGAAAACAGCACAGTGAGAATGGCAGGATGTCTCTTTCAAATGCCCGAACTCTAGCACGTGCTCGCTGCATTCCGCCGTGCACTGGCTGCGTGCGCACCAAGGAAGTTACGGCCGGCAGGAGGTGTCGTCCGTATTCTACATCTATGAAGCGAAGTGTAACGAAAGTAGGTGTGGCTACGAAATGCCCCTCGGTCTTGGCCAATGGCAGACGCAGTTAATGGCCGCCACCACGTAAACATGGGGCAAACAGCCGCGTTGCCACGGTATCGCCGTGGCAACGCATTTGATTGCCCCCCATTTACGTGGCGGCGTCCACCGAATCGGTGTCCAACATGTGAGATTCACGGCCCAACGCTTGCCTGGCCAGCAGGAAGTTGGTGTGCGGCGGACACTCCAGACGGCGCGCTGGGGAGCGGCGTCTAGAACGAGTCATTGTAGCGCGGCTTTGGAAATTGGGCATGTTGGGCGCCATGCGCACAAATGCCGAGAATAACACCAGGTTGAGAATGCTGTAGAAGTTCCACTTCCGGCTAGCGTTTATTGCTTTCCGTTCGTGCGCCAATCGTATCAAAAGTCAGCCGTGACAGTGGGCAGGCAAAGCAGACCACAAGCACGGAGCGGACGGAGCCTAAACCTAACGTAAGCAGCCAAGGGGCGAGCGAACGACGAGAGCGGCATCGTTGCGCGAGGCGAGGCAGTCTGGAATCGAAGTATTTTTCCGGTGCCGCCAAGCGTGACGTCGTGCCTGGTCCTGGGGTATTTAAACTTCCTTCATGTACACCCTAGGGGCTAACGAGACACGAAAGTGTTATCGTAGGTACAAAGATCGCGCAGGAGGCGGTACATCTGGAAAGCCTCCCTGCCATTCTCGTTCAGTCATCGACAACAGCCATTCAGTCAAAGTTAGTTTGCAGCTTCACACACTTCGTTCTAATCTCAAGCTTTGCAGTCCATTCAGAAGGTGGCACTGATGGTACCGCACGCAGCGCATCGCATTGTCATCCGTGCACATTCGGGATGACATGCAGAGATGGCTTTAGGTGTGTACAAGCACCTGCTAAGAAACTTTGTACAGTGGATCTCTTTCAACGCCATAGAAATACTACACCATCAAGATCTACCGTATTTAGATTACCACTCGGCCAAGGAGAAACTTGACACATGGACACAGGATGGTGGCACGCTCTACAACGAAACTCTGTTTTGGTACTCTGAATCCCTATCCAATGGCTCTACCCCACCCACTGAGTAAAAAGAAGGGCACTGCGTAACGCAGATAGCGCAGACACAACACTGATCCTTTTTCCCATTTCGCTCGTACAAGTTTGTGCCAAACACCAATCTTCACTGTCAATGTTGAGGGTTTCGGTAGGCCCATTCCACCACAATATTAAAAGTTTTCATGACAGCCTTACATTTCCAAGACAAAAACTTTTCAGCCTTTCCACTCTGGTGAAAAAGGAAGACCAGCGAAGCTGTACTATGGTGGGACCAGGACGACCTCAAGGATGACTTCTTGGACGACCTCGAAGACGATGCCTAGAGGACGACCTCAAGGATGACGTCTAGAACGACCTCGAGGACGACCTCAAGGACAACTTCTAGGACGACCTCGAGGATGACGTCTACGACGACCTCAAGGATGACTTCTAGGCCGACCTCTCGGACAACCTCCAGGACGAACTCAAGGACGACGTCTAGGACACCAGAGTGGAAAGGCTGGAAACGTTGCCGCCATCTATGAGCAACGGCGGCAACCAGACAACTGGCAAGCAGGTTGTCTGGTTGCTCATAGATGGCGGTAGCTGTCCAGAGTTTTGTGTCTACATTTATTTGGTGACGGACACGAAACTGAGGAAACTAGTTCTTTTAACAGCTCTGCTGTAAAAGGAGAAATGAGAAAAACCGGCGATCCCTTGTTTGTGCCAACTGTTCCGAGGGTGCTTCAAAATCGAAAATGTACAACTGGCAATAATACGGTGTTAGAGACTCTCTATGGCGAAGACTGATACAGTCTAAGCTCATTATAACAGACCTGGTTACAACAGACATTTGGGTATAACATATACTGATTTGTGAAGTTCGGTTGGTTTTCCTCTATGCACCATTGACTCAACTTCATATCTGCATACAACATACTCCTTTTACAACAGACCAAAATCTTGGTCAAAATCAAGGTCGGTTATAACGAGCTTAGACTGTATACTAAAGGTATTTATATATAGTGTAGAAATGCTTATAATACTAGTACAGGCAGTTGAGGTATGGATAGTGAAGACACTGATGTGGACACATTATTTCCATCATCAGCAATCAGAAAGAAAAGCGTCATGAGAATGCGACAGGCAAAACGAACAGGCACCCAATGTGATCCAAAGACCCCAACTGTTAAACAGCTTTGAACTTACATTGTAAAGGTGGTCAATGTACTGGTAGTACAGCTTCATGTGTTCGTGGTGACAGCTCCCTTCAACAAGGACTTGGCACTCCAGCTGCGGACAAATAATAAACAGAAGATGCGATACATGCAACATAAAAAAAAGCAACAACCACTGTTGCAGCAAACAAATTGAAACTACAGCCTCAATTCAGGTGAATTGAGGCTTTGGCCAATTCGTCTGAAATTCCACCAATCCTGCCCTTTGCTATCTATATTAGAGACTTCAATCCAATCTTAAAAGAATTTTGAGTAACGAAATTGATTTTAAATTTTGTTGGAAGTTTGGTAACTGTAAGCAGATGCGTTCGTAACTTATGTTTTGGCTCAAGTAACCGCTTTAGTGCACCTTTAGCTACTTTAAAAGAAAGCCACTTTCTATGAGTAAGCCTAGGATAGACGCACCTTGAGATAGTTACTTCCTACAAAGTTGTTTGTTTTCGAGTGACCTTGGGGTAGAAGCATTTTGAAAAATGTTTCTTTCTATGAAGTTGCTTTCCATTATAACCCTGGGGTACATGCACCTTGAGAAAGTTGCTTAGAAAGCTGCTTCTTCAGAGTGACTTTCTACAAGGTATGCTGTGGAAGACATAGCTTGAAAAAGCTATTTCTTAAAAAGCACCTTTCTACACTTTGAGAAAGTAACCTTCTACTTACAACTCTGGGGTGGACATACCTTGAAAAAGTCACTTCTTAGAAGTAACATTCTATGGGTAAATCTGTGCTAGGCTTAGCTTGCTAAATTTACTTCAGTAGAAGCAACATTCTATGGGCAACTCTGGGCTAGACACACCCTGAAAAAATTATGTTTTAAAAGCCAACTCCCAATTTCTTTCCCTCCACTCTCCCTCTCTCTCACTTTCCTCCTCTCCCCAAAAGGGCCGGTCACCAAGTCACTCCCAGCAGGATGGAGGCGGGTATTTCTCGAATGAAAAGGAGCAATGGAGGGAGAGTTTCCTGCTTTCTGGCTGCTCGTTGGCCTTTAAGAGCAACCCAATGGGAGAGGCAGACGCACCTTGAGGAAGCGCATGATGACCACCTGGTGTGGCTTGGGCAGCACAGGGTAGCCCTTCTTGTTGGTCATGAAGAGGGAGGTGGGCACCAGCAGGCAGCGCACGGGCTCCCCAGCCAGCGCCGCACCCGCTGCTCGCTCGGGAGGTCCGCCGACAGCCGCAGAGCCACCCCGAGGCGCTTGTCCGTGCCGCAGATGCTCCGGAAGGTGTTCCACCTGCGGCAAGGAACAACCACCTCAACAAACCGTCGTCCACGTCGCTCGCTCCACCTCACGAGGGAAACTTAGGTCAACCCCTCCCGTGTGAAAGCGACAAGTAGTGAATAGTACTAGAATCGTATGGGCGTGAGTGAGTGAGTTGACTTTGTGGGTGAGTGGATGCAAGTTAGTGAGCTCAGTTTGACTAAGTGAGTGAGTGAATTTAAATTAATGAGCTAGTTTGGGTGAATGAACCAGGAAAAGTTTGCCGGTTTTCCAATGCATCTCTCAGATGGCCCAGCTGGCAATTTACCTTGTAGGCAAACTCAGGTATCTTCTTTTTGCTCCGGTAACCTCAAGTTCCGTAACCAATGGCACCTTATCCCAAGCTCTAGTGCTACATTTGGGTGGAGACTGACCTTTCGGTGATGCTTCAGCCACACATCGCTTTTTCTCTCCCCATTCTCACACATTTACCTACCCACTCAAATCACTTGCTCCCCTCCCGCTCAATTTCCTAACTCTCTCATCAATTTAAACTCACTTACCCACCCACTCAACTCAACCACTACGTCAACCACTCAGCTCAGCCACCAATTTATCCCCTCAACTCACAAACTCAGTCACTGATTCACCCGCTAAACTTGCTCACCCACCCATCTCAATCACTACCTCACTCACTCAACTCAGTCCCTAATTCACCCCCACAACTGAATCACTCACCCACCCACTCAACTAACTAACTCAATCAGATTCTGTACACAAGCTTCTTTTTCAGTGGCTGCCGCTGCCAAAGCATGAAACTTACTATTGATATTATCATTATTTTACCTTATTATTTATCTCTGCCATTTCTTATTTGATCTTACTGTTATTATCCCGCCTTCAACGTCCTACCGGAAGACGAGTATGGTGTGGACTAAAACAAAAAACTCGGACAAGTTCTCCAAACTCTTAATGAAACAGCATAACCGTGTGTGAGTGTGTGTGCGTCTGTGCGTATTTTTTTATATCATCGTTTATCGCATTACACTGTGGATATTGCATGGTGACCTTGATACTGTTTGTGTGTGGGGACACTGTGATCATGGCCAGTAGGGTGCTGCCGCACAAGCCTTAACTGGCTTTGACAGACCCATGCCTCGACCTGAAGAACTATTTGCACAAATAAATATATTATTATTATCATGTCACCATTCCCAGGGTTCCTCGTCCCCCGTCGGCTCTTCCGTGGCCGCCTGCTCGTCCTCCTTGTCGTCTGTGTCTCCCGAGGCCCGGCAGACGTAGCGGGCACTTTGAATGCCTGGCCATTCCATCGGCAACGCTATCCACGCATGGAACATCAACTGAAGGGAGGAAACAACAATCTTACATACCACGTTTTTCTGTTTAGAAGTTGCACCGCCACATAAGACGCACGCACCTGCAAATGACAGTTTTTTCTTTTTTTTTAAGTTGCTAGTCATTTATAATAATGAGACGAAAATCCACATACTCACCCAGTTTGCCCCTGAAGTTTTTGTCTATAGTACAACGGGGTATCCATCTCAACGAGACATCACCGTACATAATGTGTGCCTTTGTACGTGTCAAATTCTTTTGTAGGGTTAGCACGGCAAAACTGTAATACACAAGCCCTCACGTGAGCCAACATAGGTGCGAAGAAGACCGGTCCTCTTCCAGCCCTCTTCAGACCATCTTAGGACTGCTGAAACAGCAGGCCATCAGCGCGTGCTCCTTTGTCGTAAATGTGGACTTGGTCTTGCACAGTTAAATTAGTCTAATCACATTAGTAAAGCTCACGACCACTGCTAGGGTCTGCTTCGCGGACTGTGGCTGGCCACCAGATATTTCAAACCAATGAATGGCCAAACTCTCCCAATACACGGCTCTGCAGCTAAGGACAGCCTGCCATGGGCCCGATTTACCAACTCTTCTCCATGGGAAACACGCCCGTCTTTAAAGTAGTTTTCTCCGTCAGCCCAGTCATGCAGAACTTGGCACACCCACAACGCATATTGCTTAGATACCACTAAGTCACTTAGCCATTGACCCTACCGTGATATCCCGAGCCATTGCCCACACCCAAGCCACCTGAAATTCATAAAAAATCAGCAGAACCCATCCTTTGGGAATGATTATCTACGTTAATGCGAATAGCATCAAACGGTGCGGAGTTATGCGCGTTCGTCAGGTGGCCGGCACACTCTAGATACGCCAGCCCACTCTTGAGGCGATTCTAAATTTGTTGACACTTTCACAGCCCTGCGCACGATCTCCGCAGCCCAGCACGTGCGTTTGTGTCACTTAGGAAGGCGAGCAAAGCACGCGCCATACGCACAAACACTCAAAATGGTACCGACCAGACTTTCTGGCGTTTCAGCTAGTCTCAACCAACGGTACTCTAAACGGTTGTTTATATCTTTACCATAGGACGCGCTTACAGCGCTGTCACAGCTACCGGTGCGCGCGCGTTCCATGCACGAGGGCTCATTCCACTCTCGTGAGGCTGAGCACGGCCGCTACATCACCCTCTCCCGAGCGCGGGAGAGGGTGAGCTGTAGAGCTTTTATAAGCTTTTTTTTTTCGCATTCCACATCGCTTAAAAGGTGATAAAAACTGTGATCGAATGCACAACATTTGTTTTCGGAAAATTTATGTTGAACCGCAATGCCGCCTGCAAGCAAGATACTTGTTTGGTCGCCGCTTTCAATCACTTTTCAGTACAAACTCCAAAGCTCCAAAGTTGGAAGTTTGAGACCTCAAAATAAAGAAAAAATAAATATTTTGATGGCCAATGTCAAATGATTTTGAAAATATTTTCATGTCTTCAGGAAGTGGCATCACGGACATCAAAATAACATTTAAAATGATTTTGAATGTGGACAACGAAATAGTCACTGCCTATTTTATACCGAACTCTGTCCTTTAGTGGGGGCACGAGCCGGATTTCTCGTTCCGCCCTAAAAATGCTTAAGCGCGAATGCCGAACAGTCAGTAGACGCCACCATGGTGGAGCCAAAGGCGACTAATGTTGCGTCTCCTCGTTCACTGGCGCAGTGGTGGAACATCAAGCTAGCAATCACAAGGCCATTGGTCCAATTCCGTTGGGCGCGTATAGAATTTAATTTTTTCTTGTCAGTTTATCGCTCTTTTGTTCAGACTGTCTTCCGAAGTATCTGTTGCCTGCTTCGTAACAGTTTCCATGGCATTCCGTCACACTTTCCTCAGGGTTCCCAGCCTTTAAATGCATCCTGTGTTAAAAAGCAAAACACGTTGACAAAAACTGGGCATATGAGCTGGGCACGTGCTACGTGTGTGAGACGTCACAGAACTAGACTGATAAAACACATTCCACATTAAAAAAAACTCTAGAAAAGGAACATTTCGTTCTGATGCACAAACCACTCTTTGGTCGAGGGCTCAATAGACATCGGTCGGTGACAAGAAAGATGCGTTCACCTGGTAAGACGTGGAGACTAGGAGGTAGTTGTGAAGCAACCTGGCCAAGTTGATGCAGTGGGGTCCCTTCAGGTTGATGATGATGGCCGGCACGCCGACGTGTGCGGCGTAGCACAGCTCTCTCTCCAACACCTGCGTGAGTCACGTCCCTTCAGTGACACCTTTAGGAATCTTGGGGCACATTTAGAAATGCACAGGGAGCGACGCAACACCACCGCTTCCATTTGTATGGGTTAATGTGGAACAATCGTGCAATGCCAGTGAGCTAACCTAGACACACTTTCCCTCCACCGCCGTGTATCCCGCCTCTTTCTTCGTACAATCTTTTATCACTATCGGCCACTTCAGAACATCGTTACTATTACCTCCTCACCATATTTTTACCTGTCTTGACCATTCCCTTAAATTACGTGAAAATTTCTTCATCCACAGTCTCTTATCGAATGCCTATATTACCGTTGGCAATAAAAGACTGGAATGCACTACCCAACCTGTTCATTTACAACAGCTACAACCCTTTTCCTCTCTAACCCTCTCTAACCCCTCAAATTAGATTACAGTGTTCTAGTATTATGTTACTGTTGCGTTCGTTGCTTTTTATATTTATATATTTCTATGCATGCCCACTCCCTCGTCTATTAACTTTTGCAGGTTTAAGCAAAATACTCCGTTTCACCGTGACTTGGCAGATGGCGAAGGCTACGGTTATAGTGAGCCTATCAACACGTCGGCCGAGACACATGCCGCCATCTCACTAGTTGCACGCAGTGCCGTTCAAGCCGTTCTCGTACGAATTTCGAGCGACCGGCTAACCTTCTAGGGGGACAAAGCGTCGTCTGGGACACACAAAAGAGGGTGCGGATAAATTAGGAGTTCCTTCCTCCTCTCTTCCCCAATTCACGTTAAACTGTCGCCCCTGTACCTTTGGCAAAAACGGTCACGTGTTTTGCCTCCGTCGATTCGATTGTCCCGAGGGGGTTGGGACGTGCGCTCTCTGCCAAGTTGCAATGAAACGAAGTACAGTGAATGCGTGACGGACAACGAAGGACGCTACAGGCCACCCAAGCCAAACTAACACTTCCGGGTGTCGCGTGACCTTTGCGAGGGTGCAGCAAAGTGTGGGTGCATTGTCACGAAATACGTTCGCAGCGTTGGATTAGCTGGGAGTGAATGCTGCAATCCATCGTAATGTGAAACATAGAATTGTACGTTGCAAAATACTATTCCTTTTGATGGCAACCTTTTAAGTGCTACAAAAAAATAATTAAAAGGAAATTCCAGAATGGTATCAAGGATCCACCTGGAATCAAAAAGATCACAACGAAACTTTCAGACATGAATGTTCCAAGCTTGCCGGACACTCTACAGTGAAACAAATCCTGATGACTGGAAGACAAAGACGTCAGTCCAAACTACGTCGTCCTAACCTGAAGCTCTGTGAGACGACACCCGGGGCTGTAGGCATTCCTCAAAGTTTAGAGACACAGTGGGAACTGACCTTTTCCGACATCTTCCGAGTCGTCTCGTTGGGCGAATCAACGTCTATCCACTGAGAAACCTTTAGGACCACCAGGGAGCTCCAGTCTGCACATTGGAGAAGTAAAGACAACCTCACTGCCTCGTGACAATGCAGTCAAATCAAGCTCTTGCCGCCCTGCTCTTTCAGACTTAAAGGTGACTACATTCAACATGCCGTCAAAAAACAAACTTGAATCGTTGTGCCTTTCTCCCGACTGTGTGACAGTAGTCGGGAGAAGGGCTAAGGAGCAAGTGCAAAGACACAGTTCCTTTGTTGTTTTTTGCTTATCTAATTACCCATTGTCATTGGGGAGGGTGATTCTGTTGTTCCCCAGGTGAGTACAAGCAAGCCAATCAGTGGTGGTGTTCATAAAACCATAGAAATGGCAGCAGTTCCCTCTTATTAGGTCTGACGTCACCTAGAGACACTTGCAAAAGAGCCATTTCAGGTATGTTGAGTGCTTAAACAAGACCATGCGACTATAAGCCCAGCATTTTTAACAGGGACAAAAGCAAAAGGACCGGTAATCGAGAAAGTGTGACACCCACTACGTGAGCGGGCATACAAGGTCTGGGCATTCGGTATTGTAGAATTCCCAGCTAGTTCTATAAAATAAAATGGAAAATTTGAATGCATCTCAGTCTTATACATAAAGTTGGGAGGGAGGATGTTACATGATGACAGGATGTGCAGTGTACTCTGAGCTGCCCTGGGCATTTGTTTATGGGGATGTCTGAGCTTAAGAAACATGCTAACTTGCGCTAAATTTAGTGAGGAAATGTTTTCCGCTAGCCAGCATGCTACACCTTTGTGCTACTCCTTTTTGGAACATTGTTTTCGTGAAACCCTAGCTCTACACTTATTTCGTGTAGAAAAGGCCTCAGTGTCTTCCAATGCTCTTTGTCCAGCATTGTATGCAATCACCAGATGGATGGATGAATAACAACGGCTGTACCCTTGATAACGGGCGGTAGCTTGCGCCACCTGGCCCGCTGACGGTCATTGCCATTCATGTATGGCAACGGTTCCATATTTAAAAGTTGCCACCTAAATGACAAACCCCATAATAATAATAATAATATCAGAAGCTCATTAGGCAACAAATTAAAGTAATGAGGAACGTAAAAAGACCAAACCCGCTTTCCGTAATTTGTATATACCCTAGGGAGGGCGAACCGTTCTATTTTTCTCAAAACCTTTTGTTTTTCTACAGGTTTCTTAAACATACTATTATAATAATTCTTAACTAGGATTTCATAGATATATAATCTTTCAGTTGACAAAAGCTGAAGCGAACGCATTTTTGACTCTGTTCTTAACCCCTCCAATTTGGTTCCATATGCTACATTTCTACAAATGTTATGCAAAATATTGTCTAATTTACTTTTTCTAGAGTTTGAACAAGAACCATAAAGCGTGACACCATACCGAAGCACCGACTCTCCCAGAGCTTGAAAAACCCTCATTCTCAAAGTCAGGTTGGTTACACTTCGCAAACGATATAAAAATGCAGATACTGCGCGAAGTCGCTTCCCAAGATACTCAATATGACTATACCAAGAAAGATGTTCATCAAAGTGAACACCTAGATATTTTATCGAAGATACATATTCAAGCGGCATACAATTACATCTCTCGCAGTTAGATCGATGTAGAAAAAGCGGAATATTAAACGTTATTGTTTTATGAGGATTACGGAAACACATTAGTTTGGTTTTATCTATGTTAACACAGATACGATTGTTTTTGAACCACGACATTAGGTCGTAAATATCGGCTTGAAGGGACGATAGAGCTTCGGATTCGTTGTTTCCCGCGAGTACAAGAGCGGTGTCGTCGGCGTATTGAAAAACGCGTGAAAATAAGTTCAATTTACCTATTTCATTCACGTAGATGTTAAAAAGAAAAGGACCCAAAATAGCAACACCCAAAATAGCAACCAATTTACCCAAAATAGCAACACCATGCACCCCGCAAGGTGTAGCTATTTGTTACGTCTTTATGAAACCTTAAACGGCGCGTTTGTGCTGTGTTCCACTTTTCTGGGCATATTTTATAGTTCTGAAATTAGACGCCGCATGCACATGATATGTGCTAGACAGTCGTTTCTCCTGTCGGCTGCTCTGGCGGTAGCGGCAATTGAAGGGCTGGTTTTTCTGATTCAGACTTTTAACGCTGAATGAGAGCTCATCGTCCTATGAAGTAGCTCTGTAAAGGACCTCCAGATAGGAGCCTGAAACAGGAGGAATATCGCAGAAGTGGACAGGCAAAATAAAACCGAATAGAAAAAAGGCGACTGCTTTTCGCCCTCAATATTTCCAACCGATGCTCTCAACCCGGACAGCTTGCAAGCACTGCAAGTGCTCCCGTCGGATAATTTAAAAAAAACTTGCGCATCGACTCTCTCTTTTTATGCTATCCCTTCGGAAAAAAATCCCCGATCACTGGAGCACACCTTTGAAAAAGAAAAGTCGGCAGCGAAAGGCTCAAGGCAGCCGCCAGTGTTGCAAGGACGCCACTCACTACCTCGTTGGCACATTTGTCGAGCTTACCTTGGGACGGCAACACGAGGTCGGATCGCGCGAAGGGCGTCGGCTTGCTCTTTGGATTCGGATCCAGCAGTTCTTGCCGGTATCTCGGGTGGCTGATGTCAACGGCAATAAACTTGTATCTGCCAAACAAAAACATTGCATCATTTTCTTTTTTGGTGCAGTTTTTTCTGTTGCCTCAGAGCCATAGATTATGAAGGAGACTGTCATAACCAACCGGTCACCAATCAAGCAGCACTGAAAGCGCAACATCGCGGCGTTTGCCGTTTTTTGTGCATGTGTTATCACCGGATAATCCAATCAAATATAGAGAGCGTGGTTCCACCTTACGTCTTTAGTCTGTTTGGACCCAAAAGAAAACAAACTAATTCTTTTTTAAGCAGAGCTTTTGCAGTACCGCGTTTTGCCGCCAGGAGTTGATAGAGCGAACATTGCTGAGTCATTAGGCCTAATTCCGTCCTCGAAGATGGCTAGGACTAGTTGCGGCTGGGTTTATAGTGACAAGTGTTTCGTGTGGGCGTCGCTTTTGCAATGTCTGATTTCTGTGAACAGCGTGCGGCGGTTAAATTCTGTTTTTTGCTCGGAAAAAGTGGAACAGAAACTATTGAACTGTTAAAAACGGCGTACACCCGACCTTGCCCCGTGCGACTTTTTTTTGTTTCCTAGAATGAAAAGAGAAATGAAAGGAAAGCGTTTTGCTGACGTTGCTGAGGTGAAGAAAAAAACGACGGAGGCGCTGTCAAGCATCACAAAAGATGAATTTAAACAATGTTTTGACACATGGATTAAAAGATTAGACAAGTGTATTAGTGCAAGTGGACAGTACTTTGAAGGAGATTGAACGTTTGTACTTGAAATGGGAATAAATAAGTGCAAAAAAATTTAGTTTGGTTTCTTTTGGGTCCTCCCTCGTACTTGCGTCTTCTAGCCATTCGGTACACCCTGGCTTGTTGTGGTACGAAGGACAGGGATGCTTGAGGAATGTCATCCACTGACCCCTTCCCTCAATCTCGGGAATTATCAGCCTTGTTTCAACCTTGTTTCCACCTTATTTCTCCTGTGTACTTGTGTCCTCCTGTGGCAGTCTGTTTCATTTGGTTTTCTTTAAATTGTGCCTATAATACATCTTTACGTCTGTTTGGAGTGTCTATGTTTCTGGGAAGGGTTTCTTGTCTTTGGTTAGAAAAGTGTGTCATTCTTACCATCTTAGAAGGTTGCACTTCTATGAAAGCAGTTTGTTTTATGGCTGTGGCTAGGGTTCCGTCCTGACGAAACCATCGTCAGCACTAGAGTTCCGTCCAGACGGAACGATGGTCGCCACTAGAGTTCCGTACAAAGGGAACTATAGACCCCTTTCAAAATACTGCCCTCTCTTGGCAGCTGTCGAATCCCTGCACAATGGCGGACTAAAACCACAACATCACAGCACACTTTATGTGTTTGGTTGTAGTAGCAGAAAAAACACACGCACAAAAAAAGGTGACGAGCACAGTAACGTTCCACTTTCGACGCTGTTTGATCGGCTCGTCGGCTCCTAGCGTTGGCCACGGTCCGACGTTTGCAATCTTATGGAATGACTTGCACGTTCCACAACGTCAGTTGTTCCACCATTGTGCAGGGGTTCCGACCTTCTAATAACCGGCACGCGAATTTTGAAAGGGGTCTATAGCCGCCGCTAAAGTGCAAGACCAGAGGTTGGGCGCATTGTCGTAATGAGGGAGCACTCCCTGTCTCCACTTCCCACAATGTTTCTCCTTGATTGCAGCACATTATTTCGTGCTTAGGTTTGCATAATAAGTGTAAATAAAAACACCCAAATAATTGACCGAGAGCTTGTAATTGTTCTTCTAGCTTGGATATGAAAAGGAACAATAATCTCTACTCGGCCCTCGGGACAAAACCAACGGGGCTCTATGAGGCTTGCTGTCGTTCCGTCTGGGTGGAACCCTACTGGGCTGCTATCGTTCCATCCTGGACGGAACTCTGCTGGACATGCTATTGTTCCATCTGGACAGAACTCTACTGCGTCTGCTACTCTTCCGTCAGGACGGAACTCTAGACATTCTATAGTTTTATTATGGTAAGGGGTTAGTTCGTGTTTTTGTTTTTCACAATACACAGACATGCATTATAATCCAGCCATTATGTGGGGTCCATAACACTGCAATGTTCGTATGACGTCTCTGGTTTTACAGGACAGTTGCAACATCTACATGTTTCTGGGGCGTTTATGACAAGTCTGGTTTCAGAGCGACCGATTTTTTTAACTAGACGTCGAATAACCTGTTATTAAGTCACTACGTCGCGATCAGCCGTCTCTAGTCCTGGCGTTTCACTCGAATGAATGGATGTCGCTGTCGTATCCGGTACTCTTGACAAGACGAGGTTCGATGAAGTCTCATCTCGGCTCAAAACAAATATACTAGCGCTTGAACCATAACCGGCGGGTGATTCTTCAGCTCGGCGTGATTCGTTTGTGACGTAGATGTATTCAGACTTGACAGTCGCCACGAAAAACGCACTGCAGCCAGGGACTTTTTGTGACTAAAGGTCCCGCCCGTGCGCAAAGAAGAAAGCCAAACGGAACAGGCTGAATGGGATCTACAGGCACGTGGGCTAACTTATGACAATGAAACAGAAAAATAAAAAAGCGCATGCAAGTCGAACGCCGAGATAGGAGGGTAGCTCGTGGGACCGGCAAAAAAAACGCTCGTATCGTATAACTTGTCACCCGATACGGACTGTCGCCGGAACGTCGCGAGTTTTGGTACGTACCCTGCATTGCCGGCCGAAATGATCGCTTCGGATAAATCGGTCGCAAAATGCAGGTCCGCTCCGCATGACACGCTCTTGTGGACCGCCATGTTTAAACTAACGAGTTTATGGCGGCATTCGGGTGGTTTCGAAGTTAGCGTTTCGTTCGCCGGTCAAGCTTAAAAAGTGCGTAATAAATCTACGCTCAATTAAATAAAACAAGTTGTAGTTAAAAATAATGCAGTTATTTATATATTCTTCAAATTTTAAGCACAGTCAAGGCGAGACAAAAAGGGCAAAAGCAAGCGAAAAATTGAGAGCCGTAGCCGAGTCACTTTTTAAGTCGAAACTAGCCGCAGAAAACGCCGAAAACGCCGCGAGCGCCTTCGTGTCGGTGTGCCAAATAAGGGAATCTTCGACGGGGCGCATTGTCATAGCCGGCGAACACGAGGTGAGCAATCTCCAGCGAAAACCGGTGTTCAAACTCGCGTTCTCAGCTCGGTTCCTTACTTCTCCCGAGGAACGTTTGACGCAGAACATCAGCCATGTCTTTCCGCGGCGGTTCCGCCACGGCGCTGTCTCAGATGCTCAAAGAAGGTTCTCGACACTTCCAAGGCGTCGACGAGGCGTTGTTCCGAAGCATCGAAGCCTGCGTCCAGCTCTCGCACAGTGTCGCTTCCGCGTACGGCCCCAACGGACTCAACAAGATGGTCATCAACCACCTCGAAAAGCTCTCCGTTACCAGCGACGCGGCAGCGATCCTGAACCAGCTCGAAGTCCAGCACCCCGCCGCAAAGCTGCTCGTCATGGCGTCGCAGATGCAAGAGGCCGAGGTAGGTGACGGCACCAACTTCGTCGTTCTCTTCGCCGGCGCTCTGCTCGAACAAGCCGAAGAACTCGTTCGCACGGGGCTCACCCCGGTTCAAGTTGCGGAGGGTTACCAACTCGCACTGCGCAAGGCGATCGAGATCTTACCCGAGCTAACCGTCGACGAACTGCGCGACCTACGCAAGTTCGAGCAGGCCGAAAAGGCGGTCAGGACGGCCATGTCGAGCAAACCGCTCGCCGGAGCGGACCAACTGGCCCGCATCGTGGCCAAGGCCTGCGAAGCGGTGCTTCCCGAGTCCGGCGCTCTGAACGTGGACAACATCCGAGTCTGCAAGGTGCTCGGGGCCGGCCTGGACCGCTCCGAGATGGTGCTTGGCATGGTCTTCAAGCGGCAAGTCGAAGGCGAAGTCACCAAGGCGAGCGACGCCAAAGTGGCCGTCTACACCTGCGCCTTCGACTCGACGCAGACGGAGACCAAGGGCACAGTACTCCTCCAGTCGGCGCAAGAACTCCGCGACTTCTCCAGGGGAGAGGAGAACCTGCTCGAGTCGCAGGTCAAGGCCGTGGCAGACGCCGGCGCCAAGGTGGTTGTGACCGGCGCCAAGGTTGGCGACATGGCGCTGCACTACCTCAACAAGCACG
This sequence comes from Ixodes ricinus, assembly GCA_037355805.1. NCBI lineage: Eukaryota > Metazoa > Arthropoda > Arachnida > Ixodida > Ixodidae > Ixodes > Ixodes ricinus. The sequence continues at coordinate 111,385 of JAZHYW010031730.1, forward strand.
GGCTCATGGTTGTCCGCCTGACGTCCAAGTTCGACGTACGCCGCCTGTGCCGCGTGGTCGGCGCCACCCCCTCCCCAAGCTAACCCCGCCACGTCCCGAAGACTTGGGACTCTGCGACTCGGTCTACGTCGACGAACTTGGAGACACGCCGGTTGTCGTCTTCCGCCAGGAGGGGGCTCACCGATCCAAGGTCGCCACCGTCCTCCTTCGGGGTTCGACGGACAGCCTGCTCGACGACGCCGAACGCGCCGTTGACGACGGCGTCAACGCTTTCAAGGCTGCCACCCGCGACGGTCGACTCGTAGTCGGCGCCGGGGCTGCTGAGATCGAGTTGGCGAAGAGGATTGCGTCCTGGGCCGAAACCTTGCCAGGGCTAGAGCAGTATGCGGCGCACAAGTTCGCGCAGGCGCTGGAACAGCTTCCGCGTACCTCGCTCACAACTCCGGCGCGTCGAGGCCAGAAGAGTTGCTGGCTCAGCTCCGCGCGGCACACCACCAGGGAGACTCTTCGGCCGGGCTGAAGGAAGACACTCTGGGGAACGCGCTGGAGGCCGGTCTGCTGGATCTGCTGGTGACGAAGCACTGGGGTCTGCAGTATGCTACCAATGCGGCGTCGACCGTGCTTCGTGTCGACCAGATCATCATGTCGAAGCCAGCGGGCGGACCAAAGCCGAAGGCGGGAGGCGGAGACTGGGACGAGGACAAGTAGGGGCGTCGCCGGCGGCGTGACATCGTGGACATCATCTTTGTTTTTTTTCATTTCGGGGCTCCTGTGTAACGTTATTGCCGAATAAAATGCGGAGGTGTCGCTATGGAATATCTATCTGAGTTACATCTCTTTATTACGTTTCTGCTGTCATTTTAGGTTGTCACGTGGAGCAGACTCAAAAGGAATCTACGGGAAGTGACGACGACATTTCGCTAGAAGCCTTAGATTCTTTGAAGAGCAAAGGCTGTTTTCAGAACATTGACTGCCACTCCAAGGCTTACAAAAGTTCTTTTTAAGTTCTCTCTTCTAAGCAGTGAGAACAGTTGCAGCCGCTTTGCTACGGCTTGCTGCTTCACTAGGAGATGCATAGAAATGGCGGTCTAGCCGAGGTTCTCGAGCTTGTCGGTGGAGGCGCGAAACAGTGGTCACGAGCAATGCTTTTGCGTCGCATGGGCCTCGCGCTGCTCCAGCTCGTTTGCTGTTAGCCACTGCAACTGCTGTTCGGCACCACCAGGCGCAATACTGCTCGCTGCAGCTGCCTTGAGCACTTTCCCTCGGCAAAAAGAGTCACTCGGCAGGCTGTTCCCAGCAGAGTCCAGTGACTGTGAAAGACCAGTCATGAAAGGAGCACACACTCTGGACTAACTTGCGACTTTAGTGTATGTTATTGTTCCAGGCTTTCTTTCTTTTCAACCTCTCTCTCTCTCTCTCTCGCGACTTTAGTGCATGTTATCAATTGTGTGTGTGCTTTCTTTCGTGGCTATCTTTTGTGTATGTTCTCGCCGTCTTAATGTTCCATCAACTAGCCCCAGCTTTCTGCTTCGTTTGGACATGAAGCGAAGGAACAAAAAGTATACTATGCTTAGTCTAGCAGCCAATTTTATCTTGAGGACGGCTTAGAACGAAACACAGATGTCTAAAATCTCGCATGAAAACTATAATTTTTGCAACGTCAAAGCTTTGAAGCGATGCCAACTTTGAATAAAGTCCGTTGATAAAATTCAGACCTCACGTTTCTTACAAGGACCAACCGTAATGTAAATGTGCAAGATATGCCAAGAGTGCATTTGCTTCCAAGGGTCGCTCATTTCAGTGCTGCACTGCCATTTCCAAGAACCGCGAAGGGCACAGGCCCCATATATTGGTGCATTTGTTGCTAACGAGCAGATTCCTCTGGTGGAAAATCCCTAGGAACTGCCAAAACTGCAAGCAGTGTGGGGAAGGCTGGAGCCACTATAGGGACTGCTTTAGGCTGCAATCATATTTTCTCTGTGTATAAGTAAGTTTTATTTATTTGTAAAAAAAAAATGAGACACTTACAATCCCCTGAAACGCCGAACTAGAGCGCAGCTCTTGAGGAGGAGGAGAAGGTACAGAGAGGAGGCTATGCCCCCCTCCTCCTGCTCGCCTCCCATTTAGGGGAAAATTTTCCACTAATATAGTGGGGATTTTTTCCGCTAAATTTAGCGGAGAATGTTTTCAGCTAAATTTAGCGGGAATTTTTTCCGCTAAATGTAGCGGGAAATTCTTTCCGCTAAATTTAGCGGGGAAACTTTTTCCGCTAAATTTAGCGGGAAAATTTTTTTCGCTAAATTCGTCGGGGAAAATTTTTTGCTGAATTTGGAAGGGGAAATTTGGCGGTGAATTTTTTCTGCTAGATTTAATGGGGAAAATTTTCCGGCTAAATATAGCGGGGAAATGTTTCCGCTAAATTTAGAGTGGGATTTTTCAGCTAAATTTAGCGGGAAAATTCTTTCCGCTAAATTTAGCGGGAAAACTTTTTCCGCTAAATTTGGCGGGGCAAATTTTTTGCTGAATTTGAAAGGGGAAATTCTTTTTGCTAAATTTAGCGGGGAAATTTGTTCTGCTAAATTTAGCGGGAAAGGTTTTTCCGCTAAATATGGCGGGAAAATTTTCCGCTAAATTTGGAAGGGGAAATTTAGCGGGAATTTTTTCCGCTAAATTTAGTGGGGAAAATTTTCCGGCTAAATATAGCGGGAAAATTTTTCCGCTAAATTTAGAGGGAGATTTTTTCAGCTAAATTTAGCGGGGAAATTTTTCCGCTAAATTTAGCGGGCAAATGTACCCATAATGCATCAGCCGGAACGGGCGCCTAGGAGCTGTGCTCTAAAAATCTTGTGGCCACCCAAGGAATACAGCATGCTGGTGCTCGAGTTTTGCCTTCCTTTGTGCCATCAACATGCTCGACGTTTAGGAATTGCCACTAGTGCTGTCAATACATGTATTTTTATGATATTAATGTATGTGGCACACAGATAGAGCGCAAAGTACTTCATATTCCACCCACGAATATATCTTGGTGTTGTAAGCCGACCAATTTGTAAAATGGTCCAATGTGGAGACAATTGTTACACTATTGCGCAACTACAAATCTAGCATCATACATTTGAGGAATGCAATTTCTGGGATTTACAGCCTTATGCGGAAAGCAAGTCGTCTGCTTCTTGCACAAAAGTTGCAACGACGTCAAAAAATTACACCATCTTCCCGAGGGGAACCATGGGGTGATGCGGAGCATCGTGTTGGTTCCGAGGAAAGAGTCAGTTGCGTGCTGACGTCGAGACATGGCGCCACCGACTGCCCTAGCGTTACCCCCTACGCGAGCCTTCGTCGCGGCTCGCGGCAGAGAAACTTGGAACGCTCGCCGCTCTCCGTTTATTTTTTTCACACGTGAAGGAGAGGAGACTAGAGGAGGAGAGTTGCGCGTGCGCGCGCGGTGTGAGTAGAAGCGAACGCACGCGCAGTGCACGCAGCTGGTAGAGAGAGAGAGAGCGGAGAGAGTAACGTGCAGCTGTTGGAGAGAGGGGAGGAGAGTTGCGCGTGCGTAGTGCGAGTGCGGACTACAAGGCCGCGGGACATGGACCCGAGCAAGAGATGCTCCGCATCTAAAGACGCAGAGCTCCGATTAAAGGATAGTGGGTAGACCTCAAAGTAAGCTGCCTTGAGGTCTGGTCTACCCACTATCCTTCGATCAGAGCCAATTGGAGCTCGGCGGTCCGACGTTGCCACAACCCCTGCAAAGGAAGTAGACAAACTTGCGCTCCTTATTGATTCATTGATGCAGGAACAGTACATTTAAACTGAGCCATTCTATTGATTCCTTAAATATCAAATTCGAATAACCAAATCATGACCAGTGATTCATTCAACTGGCCTGCATATTGCAGTCCATCATATACGTTAGGTGCAGTTTTAATTTGCAAATTTTACGGCAAGGTAAACAACATTCACAAAATTAAATTTTTTTTTGCCCAACAAGACGTGTGCATGCACTATTCCTGCTTTAGGGAAGTGCTTTTCCTCTTAGCACGCGGCTGCACTGCGGCGTCTACTTTACTGATATTGCTTCTCTGCAGTGCACCAAAGCACTGCGGCGAAGAGACAAAAAAATCGGTCCACTTCACGGGTGTCGCTTCTTCACAGTACACGGCAAGCAGCTCGATGGAGCCAACCAACCCAGTCGTGCAGTACAACTGTTACACATGCAAGCGTCCATGGTTACCAAAAGCATACATGTTTAAATATTTCATATAGTATCCATAAAAAAGTCACATTTTTATCTCCAAAATTTATATTAAAACAAAATACTACGTTCATAAAAAGAAGTGCCGAGACCATTAAGGAATCAAATGCTTTAGCTCTGGCAATTGTTAGTGCTGCACAAATGCGGAAAATATTTTTAACGCTTATTAGTGCCGATGGAACCGCAGGATCCAAATCAATAAACAAACCAAGAATATTGCCAAACTTTGCAGAGTACGGTGTTCAATACGAAGATAAAATATTGCATTAAAGCGACAATTTAAAGTTCTGAAAATTCACACGAGCCTACCACATCAGCTACGAACAGCAGTTACCTTATGGTGCAATACTGGCGCAAATTCCTCGCTTTTTGTTGTACCCGGGTACATCCGGTTAAGTGCCCTCCTGCCACACTATGCAGTGATCACATCTCAGAGTCATGGCTTACCCCAAAAGGCATCTTCAGCAATGGGCTTCCCTCAACTCCCATAATGAAACTTCTGGTAGGACTCCAGAGCTTGCGGATGACATAACCACCTGGGACAATGGCTTCAGCTTATACCGCGACAACACACCCCCAGCATTCAGTGGATCCGAGGCCTTAGAATAGAGATTTGAGGACCACAGGTTTGCACTTGAGTGCGATACATCTAAATACTGAAAGGCGCATGCAGAATAATACCATGGACAGTCTTACCATGAAGCTTGTTCACACAGTGGCGTGGAAGTGGAGTGAACAGTAGTCAAAGACCAATACAAATCACTATTGCTGCTTGCAACTTACTAACAACAGGCAGCATCCAAAGCAAACATGGGGTCAGCAGTGCAAAACGTGATTGGCATTTGGACTTCTCAACAGCTCCGGTTACCCGCATTCTGTTAAACCATCCCAATCTGCTCTCAAACAAGCAAGGTCCCGACTCAAACAGGCGACCGCTTCCAATTGGTGTTGCCGCAAGTCTTTCACACTCGAAAGTAGAGCAATTCAACCGATTCCAACTTCCTTGCGAGGGAACACGACCCATGCCTGCAAACTAATCGCAACCCCGCCATGCCGCACTGAAATGCAAGTGTTTCAACAGGCCTTCACAAATACTTCACTGCCACAGGGCATCTGCCAAGTCGGTGGTTCTCCAAACGAGTGTCCGAGACTCTTCGGGGTCTTCGAAGGCCTTTTGGGGTGCCCGAAGCCTTAGACCGTCGGTCAAGCCAAGCAGTAGAACTGTTCTTTCTAGTTGATGCTGGCTGACCCACAAAGCTAAACAGACTCAACTCATGTGCACTGAGTGAAAAGGGTTAATTATTCTCCGTTTCAGAGCCTCAGAGCTGGCTTGCATGCATTTAGTTTTTTTCACTTACACTTTTGTTATTGTAATTGTCCCCATTACCCTCTCCTTCCTTCCGGTTAGTGGGGTCCTCCATCACTTCCGTTCATCCAGAACGGGTCCCCAAAATAGTGGTTAAGAGCCACCGTGCTAAGTAAAACTGTGCTGGTGCACTTTATTCACTGAGATCGGGAAGCCACTTCAGAAGCTTTCCTCCGAGTCGGGAACAAACTCCCGCTTGAGCCGGGAGAAGCGCTCGATGACGTCCGCCACGGAGAACTCGCCGTGCACCTTGTTGTCACGGGTGCGCACGTTCACAGTGCCGGAAGTCTTCTCCCTTTCGCCCACCACTGCAAACATGAAGGGATGGATGTTAACGGCTGTACCCTCTGTAACGGGCGGTAGCTTGCACCACCTAGCTTGAAAAACCAGAAGCACAGAATTCCTGCCCCCACCCTACTAGGCCAAGAGGGTTTCTCCTCTGCATTTTTGCAACTATGGCCACGATGATCTTTGGGGGATCGGGCAAAAAAGTAAAAATGTGCACCCTCCTCCCACCTTCTTTCCCCCAGCGAGACAGTCGCCAATTTTCCTCCGGTTAAACCTTATTGAAGAAGACAGAAGACGACACATCAGTGCTGCCAGCTATGAAATCAGAAAGCCGTAATAGGAATCCCGGAAAACTGCCAAATTTCAGGTGCTGGGAAAGAACTGCTTTTTAACACAATTTACTTCTATAATTAGTCTAAAAAGAATAAAATGAGTAAAAACAACCCCTTAGAGGGGGGCTATGTTGTTTGACTCTGAGCATTTTCATGCACGGAACGGTGTCCATTGCATCATCTCACTGTTCACAGGGGTCCGACTTTGGTCACCATCTGTGCAAGAGCGAGATCCGATTTGCCCATCGCAGAGTGAGCGAAGATAGTGTTAGTAGATGGTTTGTGTGCTGAACACTAACGAAGAACGCAATTTGACTGCTTTAAAGCGTCATTTGCAGGCGAAAAAAACAAAAACAACATGGAAACTTTGTATGTTGTCTGCTAACAGACTAAAAAAAAGTTTATCGTCTGCTATGAACCGAGCACCGCGGCAAAGCGAGATCACACCCAGGCTGAAATTATGACCGTCTGCCATTTCACGTTACAAGCCACTGACAACCTACACTTCTTACGCAAATCTCAAGTTGCCGCACTGCCACAAACTACACTTCTTAGGCAAATCTTAAGCTGTTGCGCTGCCGTGCACGAGCCGACGTCGATCAATGGACGAAAGAGTGCTAAGACGAGCACAAAAGAGACCGCGAGACCTCTCCCGCTATTTGTATGTTAGCAATATGTTTTCACCCAAAATATTGCCCGATAGAAGACTCGCGAGCGGGTTAAAAATGTCTCTTTGGCAGATTACGTGCAAGCTGTGGTGCCACGTCCAATCAGCAACCAGGAATACTCTTGCTTTAACCTTGACCAAAGTCAGACCCCAGGTGATCAAAATAAACCCCCAGTCCTCCACTGGGGCGTGCCAGATGCCCTTGGGGCACTTTGATAGTTTAGACCCATCATGTTACGGATAAAAAACAAAAACAAAAAACAGGGCACAGGATGGCCAAAAAAACACGCTTTTCATGTAAGGCTCGTCAAATTATCAAGTGCTAGAGAAAACCAGCCTTCTGCGGCAATTCCTTATTTTAAACTCTTTTTGTTTGTGTTCCGCCCATTGAAAAGCGTGTGGGAAGTGCCTCAGAACGCACACCTTGTATTGCTGCACCGCAGTGTTTTTCCGCAACAAACAGGCCGTCCGCTTTCATTGCCGTCACCACGGCAACGAACACCAAGTGACCTTTTCGGATAGCGCATGTATCATTGGGAAGCGTGTTAACCTATCCCTCCACCTGCGTTCATGCCGCTTTGCGGTGACAGTCTGTGGCTGCTCATTACAAAACAATTACACTTTGGCTAGCAGATGGCATTCGGAAAATCAGCGTTCGTTGCCATGGTGACGGCGATGAAAGCAGAAGGCCTTTATGCCGCGGAAGAACACTGTGGTGCAGCGATACGAGGTGCGTACAGAGGCCCTTCCTGCATGCTCTTCAATGGGCGGAACACGAACAAAAAGAGTTAAAAATAAGGATTTAATGCAGCAGGCTGGTTTTTTCCAGCACCTCAAATTTGACAAGTCTTACACGAAAAGCATGCTTTCAGATCAGAGTTTGGAGATAATTCTTTTTACAACATGGGTCTAAAGTATCAATGTGCTTGCCCTTGGTTAGTTTGGCACATAACTCCCAAATTTGACTTTTGACCAAGCTGCAACCGAGCAACGGCGGGCAACCCACCCAGGATGAAGTTGTACTGGTCGAGCTGGGCGTTGCGGATCTTCTTGTTCATCGTGTTGCCGGGATCCAGGTCGGCATCGCAGCGGAATCCGGCAGCACACAGCTGCCGCTTCACCTCCAGGGCGTAGTCGTCGTACATGGGGCCCACGGGCACCATGGTCGCTTGCCGTGGCGACAGCCAGAACGGCCTGGAACAGACCGAAACATTTTCTTATTATTAAAGCATGAAATGCTTTTATATTTCCTTTAAATATTGCAAGGAAATTACGCAACTTGACCGGTACGCAACAAGTCAGCTTACCCACTAAATTTTGTGAACAAATTGACATCATTTGACCTGACG